>JABCKO010023895.1:0-14355 GCA_018855915.1 Tephrocybe sp. NHM501043
TTCTTGACTTTGGCGGCCATGGCGGCAGGGCTGAGATTACCCTGCGCCGAAATGAGTGTTGCGACGAGACCAGATATGTGTGGCGTCGCCTGCAATGGCCAAATGTCTCATCAGAAGGTGTAATTGCACAGTCATGATCCACCATACCATTGAGGTACCCGAAAGGCTCGTGAACGACTTGAAGTATTATCAGCCAGCTGTTTCAAGAAGTAATTAACTGGCTCACATTGGGGTCCGTAATCCAAGAGCTGATTACGCCCTCACCGGGAGCAAAGATGTCGAGAACACTGCCATAGTTAGAGAACGAAGCTCGAGAGTCAGCAATATTGGTGGCGCCGACAGTGATGGCACTGGGGGCTCGAGCGGGTGAAACATTGTTGGCGTCAATGTTGTCGTTCCCCGCTGCAACCTACTTATATGTTATATTGATTTTATCCAATGGTTTGAACGGTTGACTTACAATGACGTGAACGCCAGCATTCGTGGCCTACATAAGGGTTAGTTAACCTGACATCTGATATGAGTTGGGAAAGTGAGCACCGATGCTACGGCACTGTCCAAAGCAGTAGAGATGCCTCCACCAAGAGACATGGAAGCAATCGACGGGCGACGGGAGGCCAAAGCAGAGTCCCGCACAAAATTTAGGCCAGAGATTCTGGATTTGGATTAAATCATAGGAATTCGAGGTATTGACACAAGCTCACATATCAGCAGTTGTACCACTTCCGCGACTATCAAGCACTCGGTGATAAGTATGCGAAGTCACATGAAAGTACCAATAACTCACTCGCCAGCGCCGAGGACTTTGACCGCAATGATATTGGCAGCCTTTGCAACACCTACAAGGGTGCCTGCTGCAGTACCCCTGGAAGGCGAAAAATAAGCTTGCGCTTGGATATCAACAATAAGTGGACATACGCGCAGTGCGTTCCATGTCCATGCACATCTTGAGAAGGATACGGGCCGTATGTAGCACCCCATCTGGCACGACCATTAAATTGGGTCTATGCTGACCGTCAGACATTCAATCAAGAGAAAGAATGGTTCGACTTACATGTTGGATGTATACGCCTGCGGTACATATGACGATTAGTACACGTTTCACAATTTGATCCTGTGGAGGCTTACCCGTGTCTGGTACAAATTGTAAACAAGTAGTTCAGGTCACAGAATTAAACAAAACTCACCAACAATGTAGATGTCAACGCCTAAGCCAGCACTAGAATCGTAAGAGTAGCGGTAGTTAGTGGCACTTGACGGGTGGGTAGTGCATCATCAGTAGTGTTACCCATTACAAAGAGTACAGAGACTGACTCTGGATTTTGGTTTGTTAGTCTTGCGTAGGTGCTCAAACGAGATAGGCCCCAGGGTGCATTCGTTCTGTGCCGTGAGATGGGCAAGTCGCTTAGAGTGATACGTGAAGGAACTGACTGGGTGGTAACTGCCAGAGGATACATTATACCATCTTCGGCGATGGACTCAACGTCCGAATTGGCGCGCAAAGCATCAATTTCGCTGTCGTTGAGCTTGCCTTCGAACAAGGGGGGTCAGGAATCATAATCATACGATATCCGAGTTAGAGGTAAACACGCAAAGCTTACCTGCAAAGCCATTGATGATATCCCATTGGTGAGTTACCGTAAAGTTTGCTGCGTCCAGGAAGGATGACCTCGCAACACCGTCCTTGAGCCTGACGATGTAATTTCCGGTGGTCTCTCCATCGTACTTCTCGACGGCCAGCATGCGGCTAGGTGCCGCAAATACCGCTGGGATAATAGCAAGGGCAGCAAAGACAGCAGTGAAAAAATGCATTGTAGCTCGACGTTGTCCGAGTGGTAGATATTCGACAGGCTGTAGGACATGAAGTTTAGATGCGATCCTTTATAGTTGTCTGGGGTATTCAGTTACTTATTCAAGGCTCATCTCATTCGTGAAAGACGCCCATAATCCCAATAGTTTCTGAACTATCAGCCTAGACTAGCAGGAGAGCCATCAGAGGCTGATGAACAGGAGGTTCGCTTTACCCCGTACTGAGAACAAACTACTAACCTCGATGGATATCGCAAGTGCACATGCCCTTGTCATGGTACAGGTCACAGGGCAGCCATGCGATTGAGTGTGGGACAGAATTACAGAGATTTTCTTCGGCCTAACCGTCAACAATATTAGCTCGGATGCATATTCATTCTCGAATGATTCTAGATTCAAAAGCCAGAGTGTCAAGACATGACCATCCAGGGGGGGAAGAGGTTGTGCCAGCGCAAGTTAGATGAACAGGGCAGAATTTCGCATGGGAAACGTGCATCACACCACAGCGTCTACGGTCCTTGGAAGGAGCTTCCTAATGTGTCGTCAACTTCGCATTCAAAGCAATAACCACGGTATAGAATATCAAGGATCGTTCGCCATCGCATGCCGACTTTGTGCAAGGCAAGATCAAGGTCACGATTGCTTGTCGAAACATCAAATTGAAGTTCGGCTCCAAAGAGCTGCGTTATGATGCCCCAATACGTACAACAAGCATTGAGCCAACCAAAGCCTCTGCTTAAAGAGTTAAGACAAGTCTGATATTCTCGAAGTCGTAAACATTCCGATCTCTGGCCTGAGTCAGTGGAAACTGTAATCGCTGAGATCAAGCACCTACATGCACGAGAATTAATCTTGCGATATTCCTCTCATAGTTTGACGCACCCAGTATGGTAGTAAAACGCTCGTGCATGCCTCTATATAGGTAATCAAAGCGAGTATATGAACGAAGGATAGTCACCCTCGAAACATCAAGGCAAGTCGCATCTCTTTGCAATTGCCGATCACAGCTACGCCGGGCCAGAGGGCTAGTCACCAACTGTAGACACTACATCGGTGGCTAAACCGCAAAAGTCAGGATGCGATAGAAGTTGTGAAAGAAGGAAGAATGCGTACGTATTCTATAGGGATATAGAAGGAGCAGCGAGTCTGTCTGACTTGCGGCGCCTGTTTGTGAGGAGTTAGGAAACATATGAGTAGCTCCTGAACGTCAAATGAGCTTTGAAATGAGCTGATGCCGAGCTCTACGCCATGGGGATCGATCGAGCATAGTTAGCCCTTCTTATTTAATATGGAATCAATTGGTGATGGTGAATGTACGTAGAAGGTTCTCTGCTTACCACTACTGAGGTTTGCCTTTGTTTCGACTTCGTGTGTTACCTTGTAGAACATATGCCATGAAAGATCTGCAGGGGGGCAGAATTCGATAAGCTACGAAGTAACTTCACCTGTGATTCGATTCTGATTTCGTCCAGTGACCTGTGTAAGCCTTCAACTGCGTGAATTTGTGAAAGGCTTAGCGTGAAGAAATAAAGCACCCGGTCCACTATGCTCAATTTGGACGCATGTAACGTCCAGACGAGACCTTCTGGGAACGAGAAGATCTAACTCACTGCCAGTGACAATAGTTCCATCAAGTGTTGCTCTGCCGAGTTCTTCTAGTCTCAAAGTTGGTCTTGAAGAAGACACGAGGAATGCCGGTGGCCGGAGGCGAGTATGTCATCATTTGTTAAATCTGTAGGTCATCAAAGGTCCGTGCTCACTTCTGTTAAGTATTGGCATACTGGTTTGAGGATAAATGGCTAATAAGCGGTGAAATACGGGTACACGCGAGAAAAGCTTACCAGTTCCCCGATATCACATCAATTGATGGCTAGAACTAGTGGGTGATGAAGACGTCCATAGCTTTTGCATTCTACAGGGGTATACGTCTAGAATTACGGAACCAAGCTTGTTCGGATAGCCTGTCGAGCAGAAGGGTGTAAGTGTCCGAACCCAGGAGGTCAAAATGATTTGTCAAATTGAAAAAAAAAACTACCTGTCTTGATCACAAGCACAATTGGTTACAAGTTCAACGTAGTCAACCGCTGTAACCGCCCACGAATTTCACCATCCATTCACATCCTCAACGATAAATGTGCTGGTGGATAACCTAACGTGAGAGGCAGATCCACAAACTTCTGGGTCATAATCTAAGTAATCAGATAAGATTTCTGTGCTCATATATCAGATTATCAGTTGCTGTTCGTGCCGAACTCCGGTCTCCAATTTTCATCAGTTGAGTTGACATTGATATTACAACAAACGAGCCTCTGAAGCTTCAGTATGAAATTTCTTGAGACTTCCGCAAACAAACTAAATCCTCGTGAGTCTAAAAATACACCGTAATCCATCTGAAAATCACATGCTAAACTATCATTTGACTTGCGTTCAAGTGGGCTCGGAGTCAATGGCCCAGGAGCAAAATTGAACGATTCCAATACAAAAAAGGACAAATGACCCAAAACCTCCCTCCCAAAATACTATACACTATACCAGATATCTGTATAGTGTATCAATGTCGGTCTATCCACTATAACCTTGCAGTTCCTCGCATGTGTTTTTTCGTAGCACGTCTGGATAGCATTGCGCACCTATGGTGCCGACTCTGACGTTTTGCCTCAGCCGATCTTCCAGTTAAACCTCGTTCTAATGTATTATCTCGAGCTGTGGTTTTATAGGGCGTGCAGCCAACCATTTGTGCCCTCTCTCGTATTATAAACGGTCGACGTTCACGCTCCCGATATAGATAGGTGGCTTTCCCTTACAAATCACAATTTTGATTCTCAAACGCTGAAAGTTGGGTCATTGGAATCGATCTAGGGAGCACGAGAATCTTTCCCTTCAAGCAAATATATAATTTATTTTTTCAACCTCATCATTGGTCACAACCTCACTTCCACAAGACTTAGGCCCATCATTATCTCAGTCAGGTGGAAGATAGTGGCCACGGTAGATTCTGAAAAGCCTGCCTGTTCAGCGCTCATTATCCAGCTTCAGAATTACTGCAACCAGATGCATTCAAGAGCACACCACAGCTTTGTACCGTACCCTGACAAAGAACAAAGGGCCCAAGATTATGGCTGTCAAAGTACCAAAAATCGATGCCTTATTAATTGCGTACGAGTTTTTGTCCGCAAGACCAAACAGACTTCCTCAAGTTTATTCTATAGTAGTTGTGTCGTGAATCGTTGGCGAATTTACAGCGAGCGAGGATATTGAAGAGTCGGATTGGAGTACTTGTGGCAATACTGCCAAACATGTGAGCTCATGGCGAGGGGTGAAAGCCGGAAAATATTAGGAAATATCATAGTGTGCAGTGAGGACCGTGTAGTATACAGCACGCTATCGTCGAACTCGGTTGAAGGCTCTTGTTACGAGAAGACCAAGTATTGGCCGCCATCACGGCGCCTTCCCTCCCTACAGCGTTCGTCCCTGCTCTGTACATACACACAGACACGGAGATTTTTATTTCGTATCGATACTGCACGCGAGTCACAAGGAACCTTGACAACTCTTACACCTGGATTAAAAATATGCATGAGGGAAATTTGTTGTGGTAACACAAAAGTTGGGGGAAGCTGTGGTTTAGAGGAGCACGAAACGAATTATCGCATCACAAACGCGTACACCGTGACAAGTGCAAACATTGTAAATGCTGCATGCTACAGCCATGAGGCTGGCAACACGCTTCTGGTTTAGTGGGCAGCGAGTTTCGAGGTCCGCTCGGCCACCCATTGTTCTATATAACTGGAGAAACCAATTTCAACCTACTATAAAAACTTAAACACAAGCATTAAACCCATGTAAATCCGTCTACCATGTCGAAGCAAGACCATACTAATGCTCCCATCCCCAAGTCATCACCTGTGAAACGTAGAACGGAAAGTGACCTTGAGGCTGTACGATCTAGTCTCCAAGAAACGGGAGGATCTGGCAACTTCAATGGACTACAAAGTCGCTGGACCGATGCCTGTGGACCGGTTCTTTGGAGATTTGATGCCAGTTGAGAGAAAACGACGGAAGCAGTATAGAAAAACGCTCTTTCATGGCATACCGATCAACCAGTCTGAAAACTCAGTGTACAACCCATATGTACGTGAAATCATTCTCAGACTTAATCTTGTCATCATTTCAACACTGTTGTAGATTGAAACCGTCAACAATAATAACCTCATGCCCGACTTCACGATGGTAAACACGTCCTATCACTACGACCTGGAGGAACCCGGCGACAAAGTTAAGCCCGACCCTAGCGTCTATTTGAAAGAAGGCCTCGACCTTTCTCAGAGGAAAACACAGTTTGATAGATTGGAACTCCATAGCGAACTGAAGCCTTACTCTTCCCAGGACGCCTTCTGTGATTCTCCTGATAATACCCCTGAGCAGGAGCTCCGTACATGGGAGTTCCGACACTTGTCGAAGGAGGGCCGCAGCACTCGCGGTCAGCTCATTCACTACGGCACACAGTGGCTTGCTCGCCAACATCGCAACCACGGCTTCACCATCTTTAGTTTTGGGCAGTACGCGCGCTTCCTACGCTGGGATTGTGCGGGCACTATTGTTTCTCAGAAGTTCAATTACAAGGAGGACTCGAGCTCTCTGGTGGAGTTTTTCTGGCGATTCTCCCGTCTCGGCGCTGCTGGTCGAGGTCATGATCCTACTGCGCGCCGTGCTAGTGATGAAGAGGCGACTATCGCGAAAAGAGAGCTTCGAGAATGGGCCCCGACCGACTTGAACAGGCCCATATTCGCCTTCACGGTCGAGGTTGACAACGGCGAAACTCGCGAGTTCCTTGGTTGGGGCAGCCTTTCCGATCGCATTGACCTCACTGGTCGATGCACTCGTGCCTATCCCGTTTACGAAATTGCCTCGCAAACGAAATATTTTCTCAAGGATGCGTGGAGGGCGCAAAGTTTAATGCGCGAGGCCGAAATCCTCAAGACTCTCACAGCGGCAGGGGTCGAACACGTTCCAATATATATATGCGGTGACGACATTCCAGGTGGTGTTACAAAGACCGATCTCTACATCAAGGAAGAGGAATATACAGCAGCTTACGATGATGACAACGCGATAGAAAAGGTGGATTACTCGGCACATGATGGCGACGCCATAGACAATGACTACGACGATTCTTCCAATGCTGACGATGAGTCCATGGACCCAGAGGATGACCCTGGTGCTGACGACGATGACGGCGTGCTTTTTGAATCAGCTTTGAGGCGGGACGGCTCATGGAAGTGCGGTAACAAATGGACGCGAATTACGAAACGGTTTCACCATCGGTTTGTCACTGACGTCATTGGAAAACCATTTCGTTGGGCTAGTAACTCCAAAGTTCTCCTGCAAGCTTCAGCGGACGCTTTCAAGGGTATGTTGCATCATAATATCACAGTTCACTGTACCCCAATAACCCCTGTAACAGCCCATGAACAAGCTGTGAAAGCTGGTGTTCTCCATCGCGATATCAGCGAAAGCAACATTTTGATTACTGAGTCAGGAAGAGGTATTCTCAATGACTGGGACATGGCGATATATTTGCCCACAGATAATGACAAGGATACATCTCCTCGCCGCCCTCGCCGACATGAGCGCACTGTAAGCAGATTTATCATGTCACACTTGACTTTACTAACGGGTCTTGTCGTCACAGGGTACATGGGAATTCATGTCTACTCTTCTAGTGAATGGGCATCATATGGCCAACACTATTCAAGATGATATGGAATCCTTTGTTCTTGTTATTCTCTATCACGCCTTGCGATATTTCCCGCACAACAAAAAACAGTCGACGGAGTTTATCATCGACGAAGTCTTCAATAAACATCTGGTGCTCCCAGATGGCCAACACGTAGGCAGAGAAGCTCGTGGATCGCTCTTTCTAAACATGTATTATATTGGACAAAACTTTGAGATGGATTGCCAACCTCTCAACCACTGGATCAAGGCGGCAATTTCGGCTGTTAAGGAGTGGATCGAGGGGGAGATGGAGGACGTACCTACTCTCCCAGCATTCCCTGATCGCCTGGCTGCCATCAAAAAAATACCTCCACCTCCTCCAGATGCTTTCAATGCTGAACGATACCTGCTCACTCATACCTTTCTAGACAATGTTTTTACAGTGTGCTTGGGCCTCCCGGACTGGCTCCCCGACGAACCACTCGACATGCTAAAGGAACTGGAGGAGGAGAGGGAGACAAAGAAACGTGGGTATGCTCCACCTGACGCCGACAACGAGCGCGCGTCCAAGAGGAGCAAGAAATCTGGGTTGCAGAATGCAGGGCCTAGTCGCAACGCGAAATCGTCGCAGTCGTCGCTTCACGATTGTTCTTCTGGAATTCCCACTCACTCCTCATCTCGAATGAGCTCTGGAATGGCCACCCGTTCGTTGTCGAGACTGAGGCGCGGAGCGTAATGAGACCTTTGATGATGATCATAGTTTCCCTACCTACCGTTCTATACAGGATCTGATTGTAATATCACCCTCAATGTCTATCATCGCATGTAATTTTTCAACAGTTCTTACTCAGCGTTGTACCGCTTGAAATAAGTATGATCACTGCAGCTGTTCAATATTTCTTTGCTTTCACCAGTGCGATGCTTGCTGCGCAAATCGACTTGCCAGCATGCTAGACGAGAGAGGAGGAACTCATCACCAACGTGGCACGTATATCTTGAGGCCCCCGTGGCGCATAGATATTAAGTCGATCGTCGCACGGAGACTCGGAAAGAAGGGCTTTATGGGTTGTTCCAATCACTTATAGCTTGAACAATTATACACGAACTCAATATCTTTCATTCTCAGCGTCACAAATGACTCTGTAATGACTAATCCGATTTATATTACACCTAGCAAACATAGAGAAGTCAGGCAAACGATCGAAAGGCTACAGAACCAAAAAAGGACTAACCTAATCAAGCTCATCG
The DNA here is from genome assembly GCA_018855915.1 of Tephrocybe sp. NHM501043. Taxonomy (NCBI): domain Eukaryota; kingdom Fungi; phylum Basidiomycota; class Agaricomycetes; order Agaricales; family Lyophyllaceae; genus Tephrocybe; species Tephrocybe sp. NHM501043. The sequence goes on from JABCKO010023895.1 coordinate 8,776, forward strand.
AAAGCAAACTCATCGAGCGACCGGGCAGCAAGTGCCAACGCTGCGCGTGCAACTTCTCTGCGGGACTTTCGGGAAGAAGGGGATCTCGATCTGATTCCAGCACCAACGCCCGCTGCGGCAGGGCCCTCGTTACGTCTGTAGCATTCTCCCTGTGAGTCCCTGATGCTCATGAACTGGCAGGTTTCTAGCAGGCGAATCGTCAGCGGCTGCAACATGCGAGAATGTGACCATGGAGGGGAGACGTACGGCCGCGAGGGCAGTGGTTGCTGGATCTGCAGGTGGCAGAGAAGCCAGGGAGTACGAGGGTGAAGATAGCGGCGATGGTGGAGAAACGCATTTTGTATGATGAAGTTGGTTGAGTGGAAAAATAAACTGTAAGTGACCTGCACTTGAGTTCGTTGGTTTGGTGTGTGGACAAGACCCAGGAAGCTCCGCTCTAGGTATGTCAGGATTTTTCCATTTTTGAGGGCCTAAATACCATTTTGCTGTCGGTAGATTCCGTTTCTAAGGCCCCTTGTGATCTTTGTTGGCAAGGATTCCAATCTTATCAATTCACGTGACCGCGTCAACCCCACACTTACTCTTAAGTTCCGCGGCCCCGTAAGCTCCGTCCGTTCGTATCACGCTATTTCATAAATGGAGCGACAGCCATCCTTATAATCCAGCCAACTCTTTACGTTTCCATTATACATCTTCTGAAGGACAGAGAGTCTGCACCAGGGTAACACTAACCGCCGAGTCGTACGACGGTGACCACCATGGTCCTCTTATGCTCATCTACAGTGCTATCATCCTTGCGCTGTCATATACCAGCCAGTAGAACTTTAGGTGCTTGTGCATACCACGATAAATCGTTTGGTTTTCGAAAGAGAAGGGAATACGTGTTTCCAGATTGTGAGTACGAAAGTTATTGGCGAGCAGTGGATCTGACTTTTGTGAACAGATACAGATGCCCAATTGGAAAATCGATACATTAATGCTCCACTTCTTCGCTACGTCGATTCAATGCGCACACATGGGCACCGCGCGGCTCGTATTGATCCCTTAGACTTGATACATCGTGAAGAAGTGGCAGCGCTGAACCCACGGCGCTACGGCCTCATAGATGACTCAAAGAAGTACAACGTCAATGGGATCCTGTGGACTAAACCCCTCGGAGGGAGGAATTCGACGCAGGAGTGGTGGACGTTGGCAGAGATCACGCGGCATTTGAGATCAGTTTATGTAGGGAAGATTGCATATGAAGTGAGCCCCTGCCTTGGCTTTAAATTGAAATTATCTGTTTATGTCCTTTAGTACATGCATTCGCCTTCAAAAACGGAACGGCTGTGGTTCTCTCATTTACTTGAGTCTGAGTCACTGCCATCGTCGGAGGAACAGCCCATTACCATGATCGACGCCAAGGCCAAACGTCGCATCCATGAACTCCTCGCTCGCAGTGAAATTCTCGACAACTTCCTTCAGCTCAAGTTTCCCAATCTCAAACGCGTATGTAACCCTCTCATCCTTTATGCCAGCAGTACCGATTCTTCTCAAGTATGGTCTAGAAGGCGGTGAATCAATGCTCCCTGCCCTCGACTCTCTCTTCTCATCTGCATCGCTTGGTGGAATACAACACATCATTCTCGGTAAGTGCCTCGTAACTAATATATTATGAGGCTTATTGAAGACCGTTCACAGGAATGCCCCACCGTGGCAGGCTCAACCTCCTCACAGACCTCCTCCAATTCCCTCCCTCGGCGCTCTTCAATAAGATTAAAGGCGGCTCCGAACTTCCTGAGGAGCTCGAAGCAGAAGGCGACGTTCTCAGCCACCTTGGTACTTCGCTTCCTCTTGTTCTCATCTCCCTTCCATCCTAACACGATCACAGTTGCATCCCCGACCCTCGAATACGGCGCCTCCAGCCCCATCAAAGTCTCTCTCCTACCGAACCCATCTCATCTCGAAGCTGTTAACCCCATTGCACTAGGCAAGACGCGTGCAAAGCAGTACTCCCTGCTTAAGACGTCGCCTAAGGACTGCGAACTTGGCGATAAGGTGATGTGTGTGCAGCTTCACGGTGACGCGAGCTTTGCGGGTCAAGGCATTGTAATGGAGGGACTTGGGCTCAGTATGCTCTCTCATATTCTAACGGGAGAGTAGGCTGATCAAAATGTTATCAGGCAACTTACCGCATTTCACGAGTGGAGGGACTGTTCACCTGGTCGTTGAGTTAGTATTTTCAAAATATCTCTCCGCCGTCCTACTTACTTTGTTAACTTTTTGACAGCAATAAGTATGTTTCGTCCTCATCGCACGTGATAACTCAGTCATATTCATTCGTTGCCGTAGCATCGGGTACACTACACCTGCCTCTGGTGCACGCTCCTCTCTTTACTGCTCTGACGTCGGCAAAATGATCAATACCCCGGTGTTACACGTCAATGGCGACTATCCCGAAGGTACTGTGCATTCGATTTTGCGTTCGTTTGGTGCTGACGGGTGACTTGCCAACGTAGACGTCGTACGCGCTATGGACATTGCGTTCCGGTATAGGAAGTACTTCCGTAAGGTATACTGATTACTCTCTTTCCCAATTGAGTCTTTTGCTGAAGATTGGAAGGATATTATCGTTGATCTGCTCGTTTATCGAAGATGGTGAGCTCTTGACTTAACTCGCCTACTAACCTTTCAAAGTTCTATAACTCACGATTTTTTTGCGTTCCAGGGGGTATGTGTGACATCGACTACCTTCGAATGCTCTTAGTTTGCGTATTGACATTGTCCGTCCAGACACAATGAGCTCGACCTTCCGAGTATCACCAGCCCTCTCATGTACGAACAAATCAGCGCCCGGAAGTCCGTGCCCCAGATCTACGAGGCGAAGCTTAGAGTCTGTGCATCAGCGTTCTCGTTTCTATTCCTTTACTGACCCGTCACTCCAGTCTGAAGACGTCATGGACTCGGACACTATCCAGTCTGTTCGCACAGCACACAAGTCACATCTGGAAGCCGAGCTGGCGCTCGTACCCACCTTCCAGCCCGAGGCATCAATGCTACAGGCACAATGGTCAGGGATGGTATGGCCCGGAAGTGAAGACGCGATATACGATCCTCAAACGGGCGTGCAAGAGGAGACGTTGAAGGCAGTTGGGAGGGCTAGCGTCGCTGTGCCAGATAACTTCGTGAGCCTTGTGCTGGTTGGCATGAGCGGAAGTGCATCCTAACAGGATATCGTTTGGCATGTAGGAAGTCCACCCAAAGCTGTTACGGCACATCAAGAACCGGCTTAAGAGCATTGAAAGTGGGGCTGGGATTGACTGGGCAACGGCTGAGGTTCGTCAAATTGTTTGGCCCGTTCCTTGACCTTCAACAGCTTATATCGGATCGCCCTAGGCACTGGCGTTTGGTTCACTCATGCTGGATGGCTGCGATGTCCGGATTTCTGGACAAGATGTGGGCCGGGGGACGTTCAGCCAGCGACACGCCATGCTGGTCAATCAACGCACGGAAGGCGTAGTCGTACCTCTCAACGAGGATAATGAGTTCAAGGCGAAGGGCCGGTTAGAATTGGCCAACAGTACATCAATTTCCATCTGGAAGAGTCGCGAATGGATGCTGATCATGAGAGTACAGGCTCGCTGAGTGAAATGGCCGTTCTTGGAGTAAGTATTTTCCCATAGGGCGTAATCATTGTGTCTGTACTGACTATTCCTTGCTAGTTTGAGTACGGTACGAGCTGGGAGAGGCCAAATATTCTGCCTATATGGGAAGCTCAGGTACGAAGGCCAATGGCCTTCCCTACAATATGGTTAACTGACAACGCCATCAACTTAGTTCGGTGACTTCTTTAACGGTGCCCAGGTCGGTGACGCGTCTCTTTCTGGGCTGTTACCGAGAAATTCTAATACGCAGAGCAGGTTATCATTGACACTTACATGGTCTCTGCTGAGAGTAAGTAGAAAATTCAACTGGACAACGACGAGCTGATCTCCAATTTTGTTAATCAGCGAAATGGTTAAAGCAAAGTGGTATCGTGTTGCTCCTTCCTCATGGGCTCGATGGTGCTGGACCGGAACACTCGTCGTCTCGCATCGAGCGGATGCTTCAGGTAGGAGGTACCATTTCTACGATGTTGGCCAGATTGAAAATTTGTACCTGCAGCTATCCAATGACGCCTACACTCCAAATACCGACGGTAAACCCTCAAACGTCAACATCCACGTCACTTTCCCCACTACCCCAGCACAATATTTCCATCTTCTACGAAGGCAAATTCAGCGAAACTTCCGCAAGCCCCTCATTGTCGCCGGTCCAAAGGCGTTGCTTCGATTATCCGTTCGTCGTCGTTTAAAACATTTTCCTTGTCGATATTCTGAACCCATTGACAGGCCGCCTCTTCCTCACTCTCCGAACTTAGTGAAGACTCGCGCTTCCAGCCCGTCCTAGACGACCCGATCGCCGATGCTAACAAAGCGAAGCGTGTGGTTCTTCTCTCCGGCAAGATCTACTACGACCTTGTCAAACAACGTGAGACTCTAGGCCTCAACGACGCTGTCGCTTTCATCCGCCTCGAGGAGCTCTCGCCGTTCCCCTTCAAGCGGCTCGCGGACACGCTGAAACGATATACCTCTGCCAAGGAAATCATGTACCTACAGGAAGAGCCTAGGAACCAAGGCGCATATACCCATGTCGCTAGCAGGATCCAACCGGTGTTTGAGGAGATCGGGTATAAGGGCACATTGGCCTATCGAGGCAGGAAGGAGAGTGCGTTGCCTGCGCCAGGGATTGGGAAGCTGTATAGCATTCAGCAGAAGTCCGTTATCGATGCTGCGTTCGATGCTCTGTAATTTTGTGAAGTATTACGATTGTAAATTTGTGTGTACCATAACGCATTCTGAATTTGATAGTTCTCTCAACTTCTGGTGACGGGATTGATACCATTCTGTTTCATGTGTTTCAACAGACAGCAGCTCAACGTGGACTGGACGTGCGTTGACTCTGATCGTGGCCGTTGGGGATGGGTGCAGCCATAGAAGCGGCGACGAGAGCAGGATGTCTAAGGATGACAGTACCAGAGAAAGTGCAAAAGCGCAGAATTGAGTGTACGGTTAAGTGTGTGGGTTGACTTTTCTGATCGCAGGCTTTTGCTGCACTTTAATGCTCTGGATGAGTGAGTGGGTTACCCTATAATCGAAGTCAACGAGTGGATATGCTAAAGTCGACGAGGCAACACTTTAAAGTGGGATGTGTAGCGTTAAGAGCGATCTGGACTGGAAGAGTGAAGAGTGTCAACCCTTGGCCAAATATGAGTGAGCATTGCGTCATATTAACAAACCTGTTAAATAAATAAGAAGAGATGTGCCTTTGTGGCTCTTTTACATGGTTGTACGTGCCGTATCGATACTCAGACTACGTTACTGTCAGAGGTGGCACGCAATAGCAAGAATGGTGATCAGGGTCTAGGCTTGGGAAAAGTGGCTTACTGAGGATGGCCGTGATGCTTATAATTGGCCTATAATTGTATCCAACGGTGAAACACTTATTGGTATCAAAGGCTCGGCCATCTGTTCAGTGGCTAAGGAAGTGCTTGGGCGCCGA
>JABCKO010023896.1:0-19761 GCA_018855915.1 Tephrocybe sp. NHM501043
GCCCAGTGTTGCTAGTGGTGGAGAGAAGATTGACAAGTTGTGTGCTATGGTTGCTGGGTTAATTAATACCGGTACTACTGCTAACAATAAGGAGGTTGCCCACCACAACAGCAAGGGTTTTTAGATGGCTCAATGAAGGCACCATGGCAAAAGAAAAGAGTGAAGGAACCAATGGTCCCCATGCTGCCTGAGAGACCAGCTAAGAACATAGACCCAGGGAAACCCAGAGTTGATGTGGCTCCTAAAGACCTGCTATTTGAATGTGTTCCTGCAGTGAAAAATGCATGAAATACAAGTAATACAGGTTGGAGGGCACCAACACCAGCAGCAAAAGAGATAGTTAAAAGAATATTGGAGATAGAGGTCCAGATGAGGACAAGTGAATTGTTGGAGGTGGCAGGTGGTGCAAAGGCAGAGTTGGCACATAACTTGAGCTCCTACTATAGGCCTACTGAAGCTAAGAAAGTCTCAGTTATGGAAATGGAAGAGTCTGGGAGTGTGCTGGACAGAGCTCCTGCTATAGAGGTGTATCCAGTATCTTCACCAGTGAGAACAGAAACAGGAGAGGTGAATGTAGCAGACTTGCCTGTGGCTACTTATTTCATTGCTAAAGAAGCAATGGGAGAGGTATCTAAGGGTGGTGTAGTACATCAAGACTGTGTGGCAACTTACTTGGAGAGTCTACCTCCAGGGGATAAGCCCACTACATTGTCACTGGAGGCCACATGTAGTAGAAGCAGTGAACAAATCGAAGTCAAATTAACATGGAAGACTGTCAATATTGTGTATAAGAAAATTTTGAGTGGCCTGTAAATCTAAGTATCTTAAAGTTTAACTATCAAAACTTTACTAACAATTTGCATATTAGTGATTAACTTATAAATATGAAAGGACTGGCTGAACAATGTGAAGCCTGTCCTAAACTAAACATGTAGTTAAATACAAAAGGACTGGCTGCACAAAGTGAAGCTGGCCCTACACTAAGCAAGGGGGGTTTGGAGGTCTCTGGTCTAGTGTTGCTACAGTTTCAAAGTCCAGTTTTGGACTGGCCTGGCCAAAACTCCGACTTATCTTATCAAGCCAAGGCCCCCAAATGCAAGACTTTCACCCACAATGGGTTTGGGAGCTGACCAAGAATTGTTCAGCTTTGAGTCAACCAAAGTTGACTTGAAGCTGACCATAATGATAGAATACAGAGTGCTGTACAGAAATTACAACAGTGCAAGTAAATATAGGTGTTGAAAACATTGCAGATGTAAGAAACAAAGAAAAAGGCCTTATATATGACAAACTCCATCTAGCAAGTGAGCACATGCTCCTGCTGCCACCCACATCCAGTGCACTGAGTTGCAGTGGAGTTGAAAGAATGTCTGTTAACAGATTGAAAGAATCAAAATTAGCTAGCATTCAAGCAGTTGCCTTTTGTTGAGACTTTAAGTCTGGGCTCTAGTAGTGAAATTTAGTAGACAGGTTGCAAAATGCAAAAAAGGCTTACCTGAGAAGAGCATAGATAGCAGGCCTTGAAGCCTGCAAAATAAAACTTGCATCATGCAAGGTTATAAAATGAACTAGGCAATAGAACTTTGTTGTTGTTGTGTGCTGTCTCCAGCTGATTGAGAGCATCTAAGAACAGGGACTTGAGGTAGTCATAATTAGGGTCAGTATCAAATGCAAGGTTATGGGCATAGGTAAGAAGTGTTCCAAGCACAGGAGGTTGGGCACAAAAATTTCTGTCAATGAACTCAAGCTTCTTCTTCAAGATGAGAGCAGACTTCTTATGAGAGTTCTTTGCAACTCCCTGCCAAGGTAGCAACCCATTGAAAAGATAGAAGAGGACATAAGCCATTGACTCAAGGTCATCATGCTGGCTGAGCTGCAAGCCCTTGTCAACCTGAAGAGGAAGTCTGGCATCACACACCATCACTTTATTGAGTTCTTGAACATTGGCAACAAGCTAGATCCCACTCTTTTTGGCCACAGCAAAGATTCTAGAGTGGTAAAAAGCAGTCAATGGTTCATACTTACCTGCTGCTAATTGTTTGTGTAACATTTTTCTAACTTCAGGTTTGATAGCTCTGGGGATGCAAATTGGTTCTTGAACCCATGGTGTGTGCTTGATGACTGGAATTTCATAGTCAGGGTAATATTTTGATGAAAATGTACTGCATTCAGAGTCTGTGAAGGCAATTGCATTTTGGTGTATAGATTAACACATGTGCTAAAAGATCTAATTCTCGAGGTTTCAGAAAGTCAGTTGGGACAGTGCCCATAATTAAGTTGAGGCATTCTCAAGTGAGTTGTTCAGTAGGGACAAATTTTAAAATAGATGGCAGATTGAGCGGCAAGTCCTTAAAATGCAGAATCTCAACCATTTTGAAGACTTGACTCTGAGGGTCAGGCATGTAACTAGGAACAGGACAAGCCTTATGATCAATGGGCTTATATTTGGTTCGGATTTGTAATTGTGCTGCCAACCTAACTTCATTAAGAGATAAATGAGAAGTGCATAAGGGTCTTGAGGTTGTAGGTATAACATATGCAAAACTGCAAAGCAAGGTGTTGTATGTTTCTGGAGGGTTTATGTCAGCAATATGTGGATACTCAGATATGGAATAGGAGCCAAGAAGCATATGAAAGGACCAGCCAAAGCAACAAATGGGTGAGTACTGAAAATCAGGCTCTGGCTTGTCACCCATCTCTAGTTTTCCTGTAAATTGTTGTCCAAGCGGTCTTCAACTACCAAACAATGAGAGTGGCTTTGCAAAGGCTTATGATGGGCGCAACCGGGATCATGGTGATGGTGGGGTTTGAAAATAAGCAAGGACTTGTTTCAGGAGGCATTAGGCATTGTGAGGGTGATGGCAATTGTTGCTTGGTTGTTGTTGAACCCATCCTGCCACAATTGCATAGTCATTGCACCTTCTTGGTTGTATTGAATACATGCAATGTATGACTGAAGCCAAGGCTGGCCAAGAATAACTTCATTTTGCATTCCAGTCCCAATCAGTCCCCTGTTAACAAAGAAATGGTGACTAAAGTCACAACCTCCAATTGCCACCAGCACATCTTGAACACAACCCACAAGAGGCCCAGGATCCACATGGACACCCTTGAAGGCCCATTGAGATCCATCCAAATCCAAAACTAAGTTTGTTGTCTCATAAAGGTCAGAAGAACAAAGGTTAAGTTCAGAACCACAGTCAATCATGAATAACACTTTTTTACCAGTGAAAGTACTGTTGAAGCAGCCAGTCACCATAGCATATAGCAGAACTGAGGCTTTGTAAATCTTCATGGTGCTGGTGTATTGTTCAATAATGTCTTCTTGCAAAGACTCATCCTCATTGTACTTGAGTACCACATGGGAGTGTGCAAACTCTGTCATTTGTGTTGAAGTTGTGTCCAATAAGACTGCATGGGCATAAGCCAATTCACTGTAATTGCATTTGCAAGGGATAGAATCTGAGTTGAGAGATTCCACAAAGTGTCCAAGAATGGGCTTATTGACGTATTTGCACCACAACTGAGTGATTTCATTGAATTGTTTTTGTAGAATGGCAGAGGAACCAATGACTGCACTGATGGTGGTAGTGAATGGAGACTTGAGAATACTGTCAATCATCACATCAGGATCAAACATTTTCTGGATGGTGGAAACAAAATGATAAGTCTGGTCATGCTTAGCATGCTTTTCTTTGTCTATATCCATAGGGACTTCTTTTGTCTGCTTCTTTTTCTGACCTTCACATGTGTTAATGGGTGGCAGATATGGAGGCTCCTTGTTCATGGAACAAGGCATGATGGGAGAAACTGATGGTCCTGACTGCAAAGGTACACTGGGAAGAGAATGTTTGTTAGTTGACTGGAGAGGTAATAAAGTAGAAGAGGGCTCAGGGTCTTTTTTTGGTGCTAGTTTCTTGAGGGGATTGTGATGGAAGCTTTCTTTCCCCAACCTGGTGACTGGAGTAGTAAGCATGTGCCAGGAAGGTACAGCCAAGACTGTCAAAACCCCAAGTACCTTGCCAGTGAGAACATCTTTGCCATCAAACTGAAGGCTTGCAAAGTTGGCCGAGGCCATGTGGGGCAGCTGGTCATGGAAATCAGCATGCCCCTTACCTTTTAAAGGACACTCAGATCTGGAGTCACTTATGTTGTTGTCAATCCATAGCCAGTAGATGTCACAGTTAATATCCATATTATCAAAGAGGTCCTTGAGATAGGTTAGGACTTGTCCTCAAGGAGGAGCATTATTGGACTTGGTATGTTCATGGTCAATGCAATGACGGATGCGCCTCCAGATGTCAGGTGGAATCCCTCTATAAAAACAAAGATTTACATCATTCTTGAGCATCAGTCTGTTATTAGGTTCAGAAAAAGGCTCAGCTAGACATGTAAACCGTTGGTGGTATTGCCCCATGTTGTGTTGGGAGGTCATTGAACTTGAAGAGGCATTCTGTTTGGTCTATTCACAAAGCTTGTTGGCTATAGGCCATGGAGACTAATCACTGATCCCATAGAGAGAAATAAAGTAGGTGCAGACAGCCACCCAGTCAGTACCTTGGAGAAGTGCTGAATATTTGACCACCTTGCAAATATCCTGAGAACAGTATCAGATGATGAAAGTTGAAAGCAAAGTATGAGGCAGATGAGCAAGGTCCACAAGCATCTCCAGGGTGTTGAGGAATTCCTGGACATGACAGCCCTTGAATTGAGGTGTGTTTGCCAATTTTGGTGGTAGCATTGAAACTGCTAACTGAAGTGGGCCTTGTCCAAGATGTGCCATCTGGGGAAGAGGTCCGATTAGGCCTACAACATACAAATCTGGAGCACAAAGAGAAATCAGTGTGACAACCTTAAGATTAAGACTTATGTGAAATCAATCTGAAAGAAGTTAGTCACAAAACAGGAGCAATGCAGAATACTAAACCTCTGTGGTGGTAACTAGCTGTAGTAGAAGAGATAATCTACAGAGAGGCCAAGGAGTCTAGTCAATTGCTACAGCACAATGAACTAGTCTTTGAGTAACAAACACAGAGAACTAATCTCTGCTAGTGATCTACAAAAAAAGAAATGGTAAGTTGTCAGATAGGAACCAGGTTCCTGGTGTTGTCAGGGCCACCTCAAGGCATCTAAACAGGGATTCCAAGGGTGTACAAGAGGACTTAGCATCTTGGTAGACCAGTGTTGAGAGAAAGCACAAGCTTGTTGGGAAGGAGATACCAGGGAAACAGGACTGAGAAACAAATCTATGAGACTTTTGAGAGCTGGGAATATGAAAGAAATAGAAAGAGGTTGATTGGGGATCTTCAAAAGGTGGCCTGTCCCCTATAAGGACTACCAAAAAAAACAAGTCATCATCTATGATAGACTACAAAAAGTGTTGTCACTGACATCTATACTCTTATACTCAGGACCAAATATGGATAGATAAAAATGAAAAAGAACAATAATGAAGTTCTAGAAAGTGTATGTAAGCATGCAAGAAGGTGGGGATTTGGGAAAAAGCAGCTCTGGGCATTGACAATGGGTGCTGCTGCTCCCCCAGACAGCACAATTGACAAGACCACAATGCATCTAGCCAGGAACCTGTAAGTCTTGTTGTACAACCTTTGAGACTATGTCTGTATTTGGGAATAGGAGTGAAATCACATAGCAACTTGGAAGCAAGTTTGTTATATGTAAGAAACAAAAACCATCCAACTTCAAAGAGATATGCATGAGCATGGAGGCGGGAGAATTCATCATCCTTAACCACAAGCACCAGTGCAACATGAATGCCAACGGATGCCCCATTCTGTCACCTAACCTCGCAGGACTTCACATGTGTGTCTCTATGCCCACTCCGGTAAAGTTCACACTGAGCCACCTGGTGCCTGTGACAAATGAAATTGACTCTGGCAAAATTAAAGTGTTTAGCAAATAGACATAAGTCAAAAGTTAGTAGTAAAAGTAAAACTGTCATTTAAGGACAGGGCATATGCATTGCAGAATGCACTACTACATTGGCAGAGAAGAAGAGAGGAAGAGAAGAACATACAGGGAAGCACATGTATCCTCTCGTCATAGCCAGCATGCACATATACATCATCATAGTCAGAGGTGCCAGTGGAAGTAGGGATTGGCCTGGAATTAGTGGCATTGGAGTTGGAGCAAATCCTAGCCCTGATACCCTCAGGGTTGAGGGCCATCTCACTGGTGGTCTGTTTCAGGCTCAGCATCATGTTGGTTGCATGCCCAGTACTCTCATTGCTGTTGTGTCCATTTTCTGTGTCATTAGCATTATGCTCTTATGTATGGGCTTCTGCTCAGAATGAACAGTAGACAGAGAGTATGCCAGAGATGACACACAATATTGGCACTCTGCAGCAAAGGCAGCAGCACCTGGTGGGTGATGGCAGAGGCCCACACTGGTGCTGGTGCAGACTTGTGTTATGGCCAATGGCATAGGTGGAGCTTGGGTGCATGACAATAAAGGAGAAGGCAGAGGAGTTGCAGTTCCCTCCATAGAGCAGCAGCACTGTCACCAAGTGCATGGCAAAACCACATGGCAAGTCAACACTACTCAACATACTTGAGTGAGTGGAAGGGCAAGTGCAATGCAGTTGGTGATTTACTCATACAAGACATCTGTAGTACATGGCAACATTGTGTTTATGAAATCCAATATGTTTCTTTTTTTTTTTGAATTAGTACTACTGCCAAAGATTTTGCACCTCCAAATTGGAGCTGCCAACCACATACATTGAATTAGAACCTGCAGAAACACCAAAAATCTCAAAAATAGCAGCAGGACTAGCTTAGATCTGCTCCCTGATCCTCTCCCAAATAGGATTTGGGTGAAGGTGGTTTCACTTCCAAAGCCCTACTAAGCCTAATCTTTTGATGTTTCTAATAGGCCTAGTAGGGGTCCATGTGACTGCAACTTTTGCTGCCAGCTGTGTCATCACCTTGGGCAGATCAGTTGTGATGACTGCCATCAGCAATGGTGGTTGCTCCTGTTGCCACAACTGATGTTCCCTCCTGCCCATCTGCCAACAACATATATATGTTGAAACAATCATAAGCAAAACAAGAGAAACAAGAAGTTTTCCACCTCTGCATGTTTGGCTCCTCTCAGTTCCCTCACATTACAACATCTGACAGAATTAGTCACCTTGCTTTAGCTAGGTCTCTCTGGGTCATTTTACCTTCTTTCTATGGGAAAATTTCTGCCAGCTCCAATATTAACAATGACAAGTAGTCTTCCTCAAACTCAAACTCGAACAAGCAGCACATCATCACAATTCTCTACAACCTGTTGGCATTGATTGATCAGTGATCTACCAGATCTAGTAGACATTTTGGATACACTTGATCCTGTTGATTATTGTTGCTATCAATACTTAGTAACCATGTGATATATACACATGAGGATAAGAAAGAACTGGCTAAAGTTCAAGGCCTCCTGCCAGGATCTCAAATTTTTAGATGTATACTATCACAGAAAAAGTTCTGGTCAAACCTTCAATGAAGTATTGTATTATTTCAAATGACACACATTGGTAATCCATATTATCAACATGTTATCAACATGTCAAATTTCTACACAATGCTTCTTTCATTCACCAAATGGACTACCTCTATCTGAAACAATAGCAGTTGCCCAATCACCTTGCTTTTATTCATGCATATTAATTACAACTGCCCCAATGTCTGCAATGTGACCATGTTACTGTTTAGTGCATATGTAAGACTCTTGTGTAGGTCGGGAAGGCATACATAAATATAAGCTGTGGGAAAAACCAGATCATGAATGCTGAGCTCAATGACTGTTGTGACAATGATGTACATAATCCAGCTCTTGCTGAGGTAAATGACCATCATGACAATGATTTATGTAATCCAGCTCTTGCTTAGGTAAATGACTATTGTGACAATGATTTACATAATCCAGCTATCTCAAATGCAAGTGATGATGTGCTGCTTGTAACTTATCCTGCTAGACCCACCTAGCCTTCTTTCATTCTCTAACAATTCCAGTTAATACTCTGTATCATCAGTGATGGTTAGATTGATTTTCTATTGAACTATTAATATTGAACAGGGCATCATCAAATCCCTCAACAACCTGATTGTACTCCTTCCCTTGCTATGCAAGAAGGCTACATATGCACTGAACAATGACAATGCTGCCCACAGAGGTTTTCCCAGGTCTACAATCATATACTCAATCATTTGCCCCTGTAACCAATAATCTGTGACAGCCATATCTGGGGGGTCAATGCCAACTGCCTCCTGTGCACTGTATACTTCTGACTGCCTTCTCCCTTGATGCTGAATATCACTTCTGTCAGACTAATTGGTACAAGACCCTTAGTAATCCCAGAAATGCATCCCTGGGAGGTATGTCAGGTTGAAACAATATGCATGCAGGAGGATAGCACAGATGGATCATGCCATTGGTTTTGGGCAATGTGTCTCTTTCCCTATGCTAGCACACTATTTTTGCCACAGTTCCTCATATTCCATTGGCAATATCTACTTCTGTCACAATATTTGAGACAACCATCCCCTTCAAGCCTACTGCCAAATGCATGTATTTGGGAAGTTTCCCTGAGTTCTTGACTCTCAGTCCTGCTATTATGAGACACTGTTTCATTGATAGTGGCATCTTTGTAGTATTGTCTACATCTTCCACCCAATCAGCATACATTTGATGCCCTGTATCAGTGCAGTATTTGGCCAGTGCTGCTTCATTCCACCTCTCACATACTGTATGCCTTAGAGTGACCAGAACTGCATTTCTCCATGGGTCCTGAGTAAAATCCAGTAAATTACATTTGTGGTCTGTGAGCACCAGCTTTCTGATCTCCATGAGGTTGTCATTATTGCAGTGTCCAACATGACAGTTGTTCAGGATTTTTTCCCAGATTGGATCCTTGATTTGCATTTGCTATTTCAAAATTACTACAGTCTTGAACTGCAAGTATATTTCTCTTCCAAGCAGATCATGAGTCTTGTCTTTGTCAGGAAATTTGCAATATAATACTCCCTGGGCATGCAAGTCCCCCAAATGGTGCTGTTTTATTTGATGTCCTGCCTGCAAGCAGACTATAGACAATTGTTAGATACAGCAGTCAATGTTATGCAAAAACTCACTTCTCTCCTGTTCTAACTCTGGAGCATATTTCAGAGAGTATTATATATATATGACAGGGGTTCATCCCTGACTCATTGTGAAGCAGAAATGAAGTTCTACCAATATTGACCTGGTTTTTTTGTTCAACTTTCTTCAATGCTTTGGCAGATCCATCCCCCACAATGGAAATTCCTGGCCAGGAATGGATTGTGTGACATCCAATCAAGCTGGCTGCAACACATGAAGATGCTGTCTTTGACAGCCTGTCAGATGCTTTGTAGAATGCAAAAGTTTCTGTTATTGCTGCAATTAATAGCAACTTCCCTTTGCCTCTTAGGCCAATGACCTGCATAAGCAACTGGCCATCTATATCACCTGAGAGCTGCTGTTTCAAATGATACTCAATGATGTCATGTGCCCACCTTTGATTGGCATTCAGCATTGCCAACTTGGTTCTGGGAACACTTTCCACTGCTTCCACAGCACTGACTTCAGGTAATATGATTGGAGCACCACTAGCTCTTGGGGACTCTTCTTACATAGGGCCAATCTCTGCTGGGTTCTACAGGCAAGATATGTTCTTCAACCTCACTTGCCACTCTTCAATTACAAGCACTTCTGCCACTGTTGCATGCCAGCTCCCCTCCAAATAAACTGCTGACATCAGCTCTTCTGGAAAGATCTTGCTGTCAAAGTGATGGCCATCACATGCTCAGTAAAGTCATACTCACTTGCACCCATAGCATTATAGTGCTGCATTTCAATGTCTTCCTTGCTCACTGTTAGCTCCTGGTTGATGCTAATCATTGTCATCTCTGTGTTCATGACCACTTCATTGCTATCAATTTCCAGCAACAGACCACCCTTGCCTTGTTGGCACATGGCCACCATGCTGTCAGAACACTCATAGTAGTATTGCAGGTTTTGGATTATCCACTGCACTCTTCCTGGGAAAGCTGCAACAAAATGTCTGATACTGGAGTCAACATATCTTCTAAAGTTTTCAGATCAACAAGCACATGCCAGGGTTTTATCTTAAATTTGTGGATGATTGTTACATGGAAACTATTGACCAATGAAGACAGCATCTAATGGCCAGGGAGATGCATGACCCTGCATTGCTCTGTTTTCCCTGTACTCTCCAGATACAGCACCTGTTGACTGATAAGTCTTTTCCCTGGTAAATCTCCTTCTGCAGTGTTGGCATTGGCTTTTAGGACATCCCTTTTGTAGGTATTGATTATTAAATCCAAGAGGCTGCTATCTTCCGACTCTTTTCTATGATGCATATAGTCTATATAGTTTTTTAATGGATCTTTGAGCTCAAGCTTGCTGCTATTTATCTGAAGTGGCTCAAATACCTCCTTTGGCTTTATCAGTTCCAGACATCTCTGTCTCAAAATATGTTACCCATCAATTCATTGCTAGCCTGTTCCTCTGAAGACTCCATATCCAGATATGACCCTGCAATGGTTCTAGATTGTGCAATCAGTCATGACCACCTTTGACAATGTAGAAGTGCTGACTTTGGCATCTGTAGAGTAGGGTATACCCACTCCAGAGCTTCTATAGCTGCATCCAGGGTATAATGGTGCATAATGGTGCAATTCAAAGTGGTCACCCCAAACCATAAGATAACTCATGATTATATGTGGTCCAATTTCCTGGTTGCAAGAGAGTGTGTTAGCACACCATTGAATTAGAAGATTGTTTTGCAATATAATTTTTTCATTGCATTTGACTTCTTTCCTATGAGTCACAAGCCTGCAGACAAGCAGCACCAACACATTCAATGATCTATGTTGGCTTTTGGCAGGGTAATTGGTAATGTACCATGTTATTTTCTTTGTCTCAGCATCATTGGTGATCAGTCTGATATCATGGTTGGCCCTGATAACATTGAGGAGCCACAGATTCCAGTTATTGAGATAGCCACTAAACTGCCAAGGGCCCCACTCTCTGTTGGGATCAATATAATCCACAGGTGAGAGTTGAAAGGGTGTACACCTTGTGCAGCTTAGTTTGTTACTCAACACCTATTGGCACTTGTCAGGGAGCATTTGTGGTACTGCAGGGAATGTGCCAGCACCTCTTCCTACCCTTGCCTACTTCTCTAGAAAGTTTGGCATCTAGAAATCAACTGGTTAGCAATAACCAACATCTTTGGTCCTAGGTATCACCTGTAACTATTGCTCTGTAGACTTGTTTGAATGGCCTTGATGTTTGCTGCAATAAAAGCCCTGACTTTGTCCTGGAAATCCTTTGAGAGCAAAGCCTCCTTCATTGCTACAGCTGTTGGTGCATTGAATAGCCATATCAGGAAATGCCCATGTAATGTTCCACAACCTTGTGCTTTTTATTGTCCCCATGTATACCTCCAGCATTCTAAAGATACCTGCTCTTTCCTTGGGGCAATGAATGCCAAATATTCTTTGAACACCAGTTGTATTATAGTATAAAAGAACAGTATCACAGCAAAAGGATCCAAGGCAATGTGTTCCTTTCTATTGTGCAGAATTTATTGAGATTGATTTTATGACCTGCAAGGACCTGAAAAATAGGATCCTGAGTGTCAGAAGGATTAATTGTGATCTACAGGCTTGGGAGATTATATATCACACTCATCACCCAAATCTTTCCTTGGATAGATATGCACAATTTGAATGTTCCTGTGATACAAACCTGCACTGCTTGAAGTAACCAGCAGCAACATTATGTAAATTATTATTGTGATGGTCATTGAGCCAAGCAGAACAGATAATACTGACTTGTGTTTTGAATTAAACCATACTTATTGAGAGGAATTCAAGGATTGGATGTGTGTGTGTTTACAACAAGGTGCTACATAACTCCTGTTATAATGCTAAATGTTTTACAAATGGGTTCAAGATTCATGGCTACCTGTGACCCTGTTGGTAGTCAAAAAGTCAGGTTTCTGACATTTAGGCACCTCAGATCATAACAGATCCCACCAATATGCCACTTGTAGCAATCAGCCCAAAGTCCATCATCCCCAACGCCACTGTTCCATGCCATTTCAGCAATAACTCCATGTTTTTCCATGTGGTGCCACATTGCCAGGCAGGCCTCTCTACATGGTGACCTGATATTGCAAGTCATAAGTAAAATGGTGTGTAAATAATGCTCCATTAGATTGCAAGCAGTCCGAAGGTATCTGCTTATTACAATACACAATACATGATGAAACACCTCCTGGATGTAGTCAGGCTGGGATATAGACTGTATATCCAGTTAGAAGTGACAAGATTGGTTTGCCTAGTGAACAAAGAGCCTGTAAGAATGGGAAAAATTGAAGTTTAAGACTTTTGGTAATGAGTATCCATTTTCCCTGTATGGTGAATAAATTACTCCTTTCCAGACCATAAAGCCACTCATGTGCACCTCATCATTCTCAAAGCAGACAGCCCTCAGGGCACAACTGACTGCCAAAATGTTTGTTAGGGGTAGATCTTCACAGTAGGGATATCCAGTCTCCTATTATTGATATCCACTGCTTCATAGTGCTGCAGGGAATTAGTATGTTAACATTGTGGAGTTGGTTGGCTATTTGAAGGTGGATTTGAGGATTGATTACAGACTATGCTACAGACCTGCCTATTCTTCCTCCTGTTTCTGCAAGGCCTCTCCAAACATTTCACTGTCTGGCTTTGCTGAGAAATCCCCAAGAATCTGAGAAATTATATCCTTGACAAATTGCCAGACAATGCACTGACTATAAACATTGCAATTGGAGAAGGATAGTAAGTCAAACCACCTCCAATACTCTATGACAGCCATATAAATTTTCTGGTTAGAGATGAATTAGCAGGTAGCTCATTGTTTTTCATCTATTGACTCATGCTAACACCAATTAAGGCTAGTTACTTCCAGGGGAAAACATTGTTTGCATAGTCAGACAGAAAGATCCACTCTATTGTTTATAAAACAATCCACTTACCTCTGTTATAACTAATATAGGGTAAAGCCCATACTCTTTGAAATCCCATAGATTTTATAACTGTACATATGGTTTATAACTGTAACATATGGCTCTAATACCTCTGAAAGTTCAATGGAAGGCCTCACAACTCTGAGGAACCAAGTCAAAGCTAAGAAAATCAAACTTGAAAAACTACTTGGTGATCAGATGTCTATTTGATTTGAGGCATGGCTAGATGAAGAAGGAAATCTGGTGTATTTATGAAAGGAGGGAAAAAATTGGAGACAGCATCAAATTACAAAAGGGGTATGGAAATGCTGGATGATGAGGAGAATGGTATGGTTAAAAAATTTTGAGAGGGCCCTGGTGAGCTTGCCAAAACCTTCAGCTGGGTATCATCATCATCTTTATCATTTCCACCTATCTGAGCCAATGGCAAACATTGGAGGTAACTAAATGAATTATGCTCGTTACCTAAGTGTTGATCCTCCAAGTAATAGGATGGTCACAAATAAGTAGGGGTGGGAGCACCCTGGTAGAGTGAGATCTATCATGAGTGACAGAATGCAAATAGTGATTAGTGGTCTGGGTGTGGCCATCATCCTGATGGGTTCCAGACTGCTGCTTCCCTAATGATTGTAGTTTATTTGGTCAAGAGAGAGGGCAAACACATCCAAATATGTTAGGGCAAGTCACTGACAACTCTGGGGCATGACCTTTATGTAATTTAGGGTAGGTAAGGGCCAGTTTTGCTTGATACCCCACTACCTCTACTGCAGGACAAATACCTCTCTTAATCCATGCATACCAGAGTTGGCAACACATTTTTCAAAGCTAGGCATGGTTGTGTCTAAATACAATACTTTTTAAGGACTTCTTGGCAAAAGTAGAGCTGTCATTGCCTGCATACATACATGAGCCAATATGCACATGGAACAACAACTTATGTGACTTTAATAGAGACTTGCTCCACATTTAGTAGAAGGGAAATTGTGAAACAATCCTCCAGTGGCACACAATCACTTTTCACTGATGGTCACAATAGAGCATGAATAGACAGCAGATGGTTTAGCCCCTGCAAAACAAGCAGAAGGAACATTTGACATGCTCATATCTTACAGACTTGTTGATCTAGCTTTGATCACAGATAGGCATGAGATGAGAGTGGAAGGACCAGTAGAAGTGGCAAAAATGCATTGACTGGTAAGTCCCTTTTGAAATTAAGGTGCTCATTGATGAACCTTGTTAGCCACCAACAATTTTAAATGACTGCCAAGGATTCTTAACTAGGGCAGTAAGGTTACTGGCAGAGTACTATGTGGATAAATCAAATTTAATCAATCACAAACCAGGGGATAACCCAAACATCTTGTTATACTTGCTGGTAGATCTGCACTCTGAAGTTTTAACACATGCAACAGTGATGATCATAAATGTGCTGTTAGTGGCCCTACACATCAGATATATATTTTGGATAGGTTTGGCCTGCATTAATGGGCACATCTGACAAAATTGAACCAGGGCAACATGTCCATGCTAAGGGAACTGGAAAAATGGCAACACTGCCTACAAACAGGGTACTTACCAAAATAAACATGGCATGCTTACTTTTTTAACTTGCTTATATTTAGCACCTCCCAGGCAGACAATTTGGTGAAACTTCAAGAGATTCTGGCCAGCAATGGGCCTGCAGATAGGGGCAAAAAAAATTGCAGCCCCCTCTATGTATTGCTAGCAAGCTCTTCTTTGTTTCTGTTTGGTGAGCATTGCTATTATAATGCTCTTGACAGGTCAATTTTGTTGAGGGTCAGAAGTTTAGACCATGCTAGCTCCCACATACTGACAGTATATACATGGTAGTGCTGGGAGGATATCAGAAATATAGAATAACCAGGGGCTATGAAGAATACAGTATCCAAGCAATTTTTCAAATTGCAAGAGGAGTCAATACTACCTTGGTCATTTTGCCAGCCTTACAAAATATACTGCAAGATGAGAGACTGGTTGCAGAAATTTGGGTTTAAGAAAAATCAGGTATGATAAGTGCTGGAGACAGCTCTAAGCAGGCTCATTGTCAGTAGCAGATATTGCATTGGGGACAGCACCACTAGCAAATGCTATTCTAAATGGAGTGTCAGAACCCACTGGAAACTCCAGTGGCTTGATGGGCTTGTCACTCAATGCAGATCAATGGTAATAGTGCAATGGGGATGATGAACAAGAAAAAACATACAAACAATTAGAAGAAGGTCACATTATGCTCTGCACTTCACCTCCATGTGAGGGAAGAAGTAGAGACAGAGACAATGGAAACCCAATGCATCAAAGACACTGGCAGACTTAAATAGCAAGGCCCTGTTGCATGTCAGCGCTGCCAACTATTTTCATATCAAACAAGTGATTGACCTCTCACATGAAATATTAGTAGGCTGCTATATGGACAATCTCTTTTTCAACTGGCTTATCCTGACAGTAGGACATAGAAGGACTTATTGAGATGCTGAGACACAACTGCAAGAAAGTGGTGAGTAAATTTCATGTATGTTCTGATTATGATGTGTTACTGATTTTCTCATAGATGGTAGAAGGCCTTGAAATGTTATTGCTGCCCAGATATACCATGCAAAATATGATGCACTGGGCAGGATTTCACCCTACCCAGCAGTGGAAGAGGACAGGAGTCAGCACAGCCACTGATAATAGAAGGCAAACATGCAAATGCCCCATTATTTTCCCTTCATTTTTCCCACAATGTTCCAATTTCAAAGTCCGACTCAAGTGGAGTCTGCACAGCCACTGCATTAGTGGATTCTGCACAGCTACTGAACATGAAAAACCAATACCCACTAGATGGTGCACTGAGCAGGGTGTGACTCTGCTTAGTGGTAAAAAGAGGGCCTTGTGTCAGAAAGGGTAGAACTAATGGGGGGGCACATATCTTAAACCTGGCCAAAAGTAAGACTTTCTTTTAGAAAGTATTCAACTACATATTTTGCAAGATTTCATACAGTATTGCAGCCATCAAGACCTCTGCAATTGTCACGCTTCACAGAGAAATTGTGTATCTTTGTGACTGCACAGAACACTTTCTAGAGGAAACAAATGGCATATGGCAGGATGGATTGAATAAATAGATTTTGGAGCCTTTTTGTTTGCTGGGAGCAAGTACAATACATGTGAAACATCAAGCTCATTTCCTCATACTTATTTCTCAAATATTTTTTCTGCAAAGCATTTCCTCCAAGGTTTCATAGGGGTGCAGCTGGTCATCTTCATGATCACTGTCTGTTATATTACCCTTTGTATTCCTTGTTAGGGCACCCAGTAGCTGCTTCAGATGTGCAAAAATACACTCAATGCATTCATGGTTTTGTTCCCAGTCCCTGTCAACAATGCACTGAATAAAATCTTCCAGAATTCTCCTTACAATATCTGTCCTGCAATGCAATCCCTCCACCTGGAAGGGAAATCAGATATTTATGCTGCATGCCCAAAGTGTCATGCCATATACAAGCCTGTCACAGTCAAAATACAAAGGGACATCAAACACCAGGGTAAATTAGTCCAGAACAAGGTCAAAATTCTGGTCTACCCTGAGCAATGTACAGCTACTTAACATGGCACTTCTTGCCATGAACTCCTCACCTGCCCAAAGTCATTTGGGGGGCACAAAGTCAACCTCTCCATCCCCATATGACCCTATGTTGTCTTTGACTTCATTGACTGGTTTGCAAACTTGCTTTCACATCAAACTTATGAGACAAAGATGGACATGGCATGGGCCAAGATGTCAGAATGGGCAGATGGGAAAATAATGGATATCTTTCATGGCAATACCATTTGTCATTTTATGGATCCAGATGGGAAAAATCACTTCAGTCAATATGGCAGTGATGGTACTAGCTGCTATCTGTTTGCACTGGGTGCCAATTTCTTCAATCCCTGAGGCAATAAACAAGCTAGCAAGAAGATATCATTTGGTATGGTTTCTATTGTCTGCCTAAATTTCCCCCTCAAGGAGCACTATAAACCCAAAAATATGTTTATCCTCCTGATACCTGGGCCTCATGAACTTAAAGCAGCAATTGACAGTATGAATTCCTACCTGTGCCCCATAGTCCATGCATTCCTGGATTGGCTTCCATTTCACCAAGACCACTGACCATGAACATAACTGCCTAATTTTTTGTGCTCTCATCCTCATCATCTGCAATCTGCCAATGGTGCACAAAGTTGTGGATTTTACCTTGTCTAACTACAAATACTTCTGCAGTTGCTATGGTGCCGCCAATCTTTTCACACATATGATGACTATGATTACCCAACTTGGGAGCCTTGTACTGATACACATTGTAGGGAACTGGCAGAGTTGTACAAAATTGCAGTTGCCACAAAGGATTCAAAAGAGCTCAAAAAACATGTAAACATGACTAGTATTTAATATACTGAGATTCTCAGTCTGCCATACTATAAGCCTTCCACCTTTGTAGTTGTCAATGTCATGCATAATCTATTTCTTGGTCTCATCAAGGAGCATTTTGAGAAGATCCTGGGTCATGATCCTGAGAAGGAAGAGAGGGAGAAGAGGCAGAGGATGAAGTAGGAGAAAAACAAGAACAGAAATACATAGAAAGAGGGGGATGAGACAAACAAGAATGAGAATAAAAATGAGGTAGAGGTAAATGAGAAGGTGGAAGCAAAAACAGTGCTGAAGTTGAGCTCCCCTCTACATGGTCTATGCATTCATATCCCATTTTCAGATGACAACCCAGAGCCAGATTCACTAGCGTTACAGCCCATCATTCTTGATGAAAAAGGCCATGTGTTTGATGCTGCATGTAAGAAGTGGATGGCTAAGAACAAGCCTGCTCTGGTCTATGGCATCAAAGGACTCAATTGTGTTCCACCTCCACAACAGGTCAAAAAGGCACTCAATAGAAAGCATTATGCTCACATCATTGTTTCATGGCTACACCTTCTATGACCATTTCTACCAACCACACAACTGACCATATTTACAACAACAGGAAAGAGAACAAGAGGAAGTTGATCTGCCTCTCCCTCCTGATCTTTTAACAAGAGAAGAAATTATTCAGATTTGGAGCAATCTGCAAGATGTGATTAAGCCTTCTTGGGTGCCTTCCATTCCATAAATGCTCTCGTCAAAGAGGGCATCAAAGGTAAAAGCTGATGAGTGGTGCACTTTTGGCTCTTTGAATCTCCCAATTTCTTTAGTCTGGATGTGGTCTGAGAGCCCAGATAAAACTTGCAGAGACCTTCTACACCTTACTATGTTACTTCTCCAGGCTATTGCAGTGGCATCATTAGGAATCACAAGTGACAGACATTGTGATTGTTACTTGGCTCTGATGAATGAATATCAAGTTGAGCTCAAACACATCTACCCTGACTACAAGTGCCATGCCAATCAACACATGGCTTTTCACATCCCAGAATTTATCAGATTATATGGTCCTGTTCATGGCTGGTGGGCCTTTCTCTTTGAGTGTGCAATTGGGCAATTACAGCACATCTCAACAAATTACAAACAGTGTAAGTCCTGAACTGAATGTGTGGACTTTTTTGCTCATCACAACTTCAGACAAATACAAGGAGACCATTGCTCAATCCTGGCATCAAGCATCAAACTTGAGGGGCTTTTTTTTTCAAAAAGGGCTGTCCCAACACAATACAGAATTCTTGCACCTCATTCTGGAAGCTAGTGTAACTATATTTTGTGAGTTCCTCTCCTATTTGGACAATGTACATGCTGGCTGAGGATGGTATAGTGCCCACTGACAGCCATGGTAGTGACACTGGTATTCTGGATTCTCCTGACAGATTCAGAGGAATTCTGGTATGTCTCCTCTCTTTCCTCTTCCCCACCCTCAATCAGATTCTTACTCAGTTTGTCCACTCACATATAGCATGGACCAACATTGGGTGCTGGTTAGTGGGGATTAGATGGGGTAATGGGAGGGGGATCAAAATACATACAAAGAGCATGGAGGTGAGGGTGTGTTTGATCTGCTGGCAGGTGATGCCATGGGCATGGATCTTTTGGAAGGATTGTACACTGTGGGGATTAGAGATGGAGGCAACAATTGCAGATTGCTCACACAAGATCAGTTTACTGAGTATATTCTTTGGCAGACTTCATGTAGTGGCAGAGGTCTGGGGCAAGACCTCAAAGACATAGTGATCTGTGTCCTGGTCTGCAAGGGATGAGTCAAAGTCAAATAAAAAGAGGAGAGGGAGAAGTTGTACCCTGCACAGGCATCAGTGCACAATTTGAGGATGGACATGGATGCTGTGGCTACTGCTGGCAACATGCATGTGAGAGGACAACACAATGAAGATGTAGACATGGTGCCAAGGTTGTTCAATGATGGCATTGTGGGCTCTGTAGAGGGTAACAAATACAAATATATGCAGCAGTAAATGAATTGACATTTGTCATACCACTTGCACTCCAATCCACAGAGTCAACAAAGCTCCATATGTTTTATACACTCATTCAATGCATGCTGACAAACATGATGAGATGGATGGGGTTTGATGGGACCAATGTAGAGGCCCAAGAGGTGCAGCAGGAGGCAAGAGAGCTGGAGATGTGGATGGATACCATGGTTGGATGGATGACATTTTTTTCAAAGGTGGTACATATTTTGTCTTGTAAGCATGTGTTCTGCACCTTATATTG
>JABCKO010023897.1:0-19641 GCA_018855915.1 Tephrocybe sp. NHM501043
TTTGACAACGCCTTGATGGCTCCTTCTTTCAAGTCAAACTGTCGTCCGTCGCTCGACTGAAAGATGACATGTTCGATACTCCGTGTGGCTGCATATGGTCAACAGATCAGGAGCAGGGCTAGTATCGATTTGTGAGGGCATTACCTTCACTCAGCGATGAAGCAGACTCAAGTGGTGACGTTGTATCAGGCCTTTCTTTATTTTCAAATGCTGCAATTGGTTCCTGGAATGGGCTGATACTCAATAATCATCACCGGCTTTCTTCAAGAATCTACGCACTCGGTCGGCTGGCACCGCATCGAGAGGAAAGGCGAGGTCTGCAAAGGTTGGGATCTTAATGATTTCAGCACGGAAAGTATCACGCCAAGCCTCAAGCAATATCCGGGTGTCTGAACAGCATATAGGAGTATGTGGGGGAAAGATGATATCCAAATTCTGGAGTGCACTCAATCGCGAGCTTAGTTTGGCCATCGCGTCCAAGACGTAATCATGAGGAAGCTTATTACAGCAAGTGCACTCAACCTTGGCCATGGATGCTATGCTAAGAGTGTTCGAAATAGTAGACATCCAGATGCGCGTCCAGTGCGTATGGTAACGTACCTGGAACCAAAGATGTTCAGTAATAGCGGCGGAAGATCAATAGGAACGCACCCATGGAATCAGAAAGCGGTCAGGTAGGTGTGGAAGGAGATACTCCAGAGGAGAATCCAGGAGAAGAGGTGCTGTACGAGCAACGAGTTTGCGTATCCCATGCTTCAACCCATGTATCAGTATTTCCTCGGGGTGGTCTTTAAGGTGGTTTCTAGTATAAACCTCGTTACTGAGTGTAGTAATCATCGAGTGTCTGGACTCACCCCATGTGGATAGTACATAAGTTCATGGCAGCGAAGACACGGTACTTTTCGGCTGCTTCCGCCAGAGCAGCCAATATATCGAAGTCGAGCCCACCTAGGTCGGGCAATGGTTGGGGATAAATGAACGCAAACAGGAGCTCGAGAGTAGCGGTTGGCTCGGTCAAAGTGACGATTTCATTGAAGGTGCTGGTCTCAGGTGGAGAGAAGCCCTCTGTGCATGCCATCAAATTTGACCGGTGAATGTGGAATAGAACATTGTCAGAAGATTTAAAGACAACCTCTGCATCAGCAGCGTTGACTATACCGTGTGAAGGTCAGTGGATTGAGATAATGTGAGGGCCAAGTACATACATTTTTCAGAGACTCGAAGCTCCGCGAGAAACTGGGGCGATTCAGCCATTGGGTGTTAGTGTTGTGAGCGCGAAGGAAGTGGGATTGTGGGTTATCGATGAGACCTAATTTGAGTCATCAACCGCAGCTCATTGAAGGCGCTCGTGGAGGCCTCGTGGAGGTCACTTGATGTTCTTTGCGAGCATAAGATCATATCTGAGGCAGTCTATTTTTAGAGCAGTCCGAATCAATGGTTCCAATTTGGAAGTGACCCTTGGAGGCCTATTGGAACCAACCAAATAATGGGCCTACAAGGGTACCACATGACCAACACTTTCAATGCCTTAGGTGCTCTTTGTTTAGTTTTGAAAACACCATTTCCAAAAGTCCTGTTCAGGCATGAGGCTAGATAGATGTGTGATGAGGCCTTGAGCTTTGTTGGGATTACAATCATGAATCATTATTAGACAATTTCAAGGTTGGCATTCCCGATTTATCAGGATGACCATCAAACCTTGATTTCGGGTCTGCTTTTGCATTTGGCATCAATTTCCAACCTCCATCCAACCTCTTCAAACTCAGCCGCTGACATCTCCTACCCTGCTGCCTGCCATAAATCACTAAAGTTTAATGAAATGTAAACAGTTCTACATCTTTGCAGTGTGCATGCCTAGGGTCATCTAAAAGCTCTAGGTTCTGCTGACAAGAAAACAATAAATCAATTGGCAGCCATAGCACCATACAAGACTAAGATGTAACCACAAAGATTGTTTACCCAATAATGATGCATTGTCTCTTAGCATGAGATCAGTGCTTTTTTAGGAGGTTCAGAGGCTGGGAGACAATGTGTGTGCATCTTGTCTCACACCCATCTGTTTGCTAATTCCTCACCACATTGAAACTAAAACATTGATGTGGCATTTGTAAAAGGAGGGAGCACCAGGAAGTGAACTAAATATACTTAGGTAAGATGCAACCACAAAGCTTGTTTACCCAATGTGGGAATTCTTCAAACAAAGGCAGGAGGATCCGTTTCAGGCTTAGAGTCACATGACAGACATCAGTTCTTTCTCTAATGCCTAAATAGTGTAGAGAAGGCTGGGATGAATGTCCTCTCACACAGTGTCCTTTGAGCAATTTTCTCTCTTCAAAGTCCTATGGCTTCCCAAACACCTGACATACAGCTGAGTGCTAAAAGAGGTCAGAGTGGGACCTCCCTACAAGAGAGAGCTTGTACTCATGGATCTTGCCAGCCTAGCCCTCTGCCCAGGAGTTGACTACCAAAGGGACTCTCAATTTAGACCTTGAGGGCATGCAGGTAGATGACACATTTGCAGATTTTAGAGAGGATGCAGGCAATGATGATGCTCTTCCACAAGGTCCTACCATCAAGGTTTCTCCCACTTCCACCAATGGCAGCTCTGATGAAAATGGGGTCAAGCCTTCTAACATTGGAGAGTCCCCTGCCATACCCATTAACTACTGTTCCACCTTTGAGTGCCACAGCAGAGGCCC
Organism: Tephrocybe sp. NHM501043; assembly: GCA_018855915.1. Taxonomy (NCBI): domain Eukaryota; kingdom Fungi; phylum Basidiomycota; class Agaricomycetes; order Agaricales; family Lyophyllaceae; genus Tephrocybe; species Tephrocybe sp. NHM501043. The sequence goes on from JABCKO010023897.1 coordinate 2,700, forward strand.
CCAGTGTCCCACCATTGAGTGCCATAGTGGAAACTCCTTTTGACTCCATAGGGACCCCTGCTGGCACTGGCATGGCTACATCCATGGATTTAACCTCAAAAGACCCTCAGCAGGCCCTCAGCAACAGGTTGAATGAGCTGTCATGTCCCACCATGCCCACTTCTGTTTAAAGGCCAGGCACTTCTCCTCTGCTGCCTAGTCACTGTTTGAAGCATACACATGAATGCACAGAACAAGACTTTGATGCCAACAACCCTGATAACAGAAGTACCACTCCTCTTGGTGCAGAAGGCATCAGGGTGTTAGCATCCCCTTGGCCAGCCCCCAGTCTGGTGTTCCCTGCCAACCATGCTGCATGCATGCTTGGTGCACCAGCTACCCCAACCTCACATGTCCCCATTGTGGGTGTGCTCCCTACAACTATGGAGGGCAGCTCCTCTCTGCTTACCCTTAGCCAGGAGGAGCTGGCTGCTATCATTGCAAATACAGTTGTGCAGGCCAATCCCTCCTATGTACTACTGCTACCAAACTGCAGCCTACTCATACCATGCATTTCAGGCCTACTCATGCCACCACCCCCAGACTTTCTCACTCCTCCATTCCTATGCCACCTCATGCTTACAATACTGCATGCCAAGGTAACTCCTTACACCTTGGACCTGCCCTCTACTTATCCCTTCTTTAGAGCTACCATTTCCCCAACCTACAGAGCTGCCTCTCCTATGCACTACCTATTATTGGCCAGCACTGCTACCAGGGGTGCCCACATTGGGCACTCCCTTCCTTGGCCCAAGCAGGCAGGACCCCCAACCTTCAGGGATCACCCCCTTCATATGCAAGCTTGCTAAACCCTCCACCCTTTGCCATGGTGTTCCCCCTTCCTGCTTAGTTGCTCTTATAGCAGATGATAGAGCAATGCCCATGAAGGTCCAATGCATCCTACATGCCAGCTTCCATGAACATGTACTGCTCCATCATCTTACCAACAAGAAGATAGAGGAGGCCACTTACACACCTGCTCCCCCTGCACCTGGCTTGCAGATTTCAGGCCAGCAGTTGCAACTTGCTCTTGTTAGTCTTGAAGCTAAAGGGGAGTGTGACCTCACCCCTGAGCTCTGGATTGAATGCTCTGCAAATCTGGTATTCTCCTTGTGGAAACACTTGCATGCAGGTGTAGATGCTTGTCCTGGTGGTGATATGCCCAATACAATTGCTGACATGTTTGCTCAGCATTTTAAATGCATCCAAGAGGCAGCCAATTTTGTCTCATACCGGGAGTATGACATATGGGTTTGCATATGCTGGTCAATGATTTCTGCCAAGATAAAAATTGGTCACTGGCAAAGTGCTGTATGGGATCAGGTAAGGCTTCAGAGTTGGACAAGAAACTTTCTCTCTTCACCTCCCTCATAGACAAGCTAACCTCCTCCTCCTGAACCTCCTCCAATACTCAGGACTCTTTGTTGTCCTCTGGGAAAGATAAACCTAAGTCTGCCTCAGCTCTGTCAAGCACAAATGGGCCAGCAAAACCTTGCACTTGCATGTATTGTGGGTGGGTGGGGGTTTTTTTTTTGACAATGCAAGAACACCTTGCTGTTCATGCACAAAGACAACAGAAAGTGGCTCACACCCTCTAGCAGCACTGCTTGTCAGGCCTTTAATGGTCCCTGCTCATGTGGCTGAGGCATCTGTTACCAGCCACCTCTGTTCCCTCTGTGAGAGCTTTGCCCACACAAATATGCCCTTGCACTGTTGGGTCTTAGAGTTTCTATGCCACTCCACCACAACTGCAGGTTGGCTTTGCTGGCAAAGGAGGGTGCTCTGAATGGGTTTCTTGAGGTTCCAGAAGGCCGTAAAAATGGATTTGATCTGGGTCTGAGCTCTGTTCCTATTCTTGATACCTTCTTGCCCCCTAACCACTACAAGTCTGCTACACATCATGCCTTTGTTTGTGCAAAATATAAATCCAAAATTGCTCTCTCACATGTTTCACCCAGCTTTGACCCTTTCTTCCTTATTTTGGTCCTTGGTCCTATTTACTCATCACCCCTCAATGTCATTGAAAGTGCAGGTGGTAAGCTTTGGATCACAGTGGACCAATCCTACCCTCATGACAATCCTTCCAACCTATCCCTAAATTCCTTTGTAGATCCAGCCTCATTCCAGTGTGACTGGGGCACTTTTTCTGCATGCTACCTCTTGGTGACAAATGCCCCACCTGGCACCAAGGTTGCAGTCTTTGATGTTGATGCAGCATTTTGCAACATACCAACTCAACCTGAGGACTGGCACCCGTTAGTCATTATCATTGACAACCTCACACACCTGGACATATCACTCAACTTTGGTGGGGCCACTTCCTTGGGAGTGTTTGGAAAGGTTGCTGATGCCCTTGACCATATTTATCTGGCACACAATGCAGTCCTGAAGTGGGTCAATGATTTCATCTTTTTCTGCTGCCCTAGACACATACTTAGCAAAAGCATGCATGTCTTTGCATATGATGACACACCAATCTGGTCTATAGCTGCTGATCTTGGCTGGCCCTGGGCCCCAGAAAAATTTCACCCATTCACACAGACCTTCCCATATATTGGATTTGTATGGTCTCTTCCTAATTGATGCATATCCCTTCCCAAGGAAAAGTGCAACAAATATCTTACTAAACTTAAGCCATGGGTCTCTGGGCCTCTTATATCTCTCTCTGAAACAAAATTGATTATAGGTATGCTAAACCATATTTGCCTAATGGTACCATCTGGCAGAGCCCAATAATATATCACTTCCACAGAGGATTTGCACACTCATCTAGGCCATGGACTTGTCACCAAGTAACCACCTCAGTCCTCAATGACATTGCCTAGTAGCACTTCACACTTAACTCTGACTGTACCCTTCCCATAGTCACACTACCTCCCTCACAAAACCACATGACCTTTGTTGATGCCTCAACTTTGTAGAGCATTGGGTTTGTTTTTGATGGTTGTTGGCTAGTCTGGCCTCTCAAAGATGGTTGGCAGCATGATGGCAGAGACATTGGCTGGGCTTAGATGGCAGCTGTTGATCTAGCCATCAGGGCTTGTGTTGCCTATGGACTCAGAGATGCTCACATCATCATTCACTCTGATAATGCAGAGGTAGTGGGTGTACTGAAGGCAGGCTGATCCCATGGCATAGAATAGAATTCAATCCTGAAATGAATTGTTGATATGCTCCATGCTAACAACTTATGGGTTTCCCTCAAATGGGTCTTACACACAATAACCTGGCCAATGGACCTTCTTGGGGGATTTTACCTTCTCAAAAAAACTTGTTCCCATTCCCACCACAAGTACCTTCATACTTATCTCCTTACATTACACAATCCATAACATATCCAGACGCTCCTTCAAAATTCCCTGCTCAGCCTTGAACCTTAACCAATTAACATCTTGTCACCATGTTTGTCACAATTTGCTATGTTTCCTTGTCACTGATATCCTGCTGCTCTTATGTGCATTGTATTACTACTCAAATTGTTATGTACCTTCATAACTGCTTCACACCATATCAATATTCCAGCCATGCCTTGTGTTTCATACCAACCCTACAGTCCTGGCTGTATTGTACTTTACTTGCAATCAAATTCATTGTCTGTGAATGGCTGACAGGTCACAGTTCTATTTGTCTTCCCATGCTGATAAGCAATATTACCCCTTTCCAAACTCTGTTTAATCTCACATCCACACTCATATTACAATATGAATAATGACATTTCTGTTCCTTTCATGCTATCACATGTATGGGCAAAATCTGCAGCAAGATGATACCACACTGCAGCATCTGTATTTTGGACATACTGCAACAAACTTTTCATTCCTATGCAACATCATCTTCCTGCCTCTGAGGAGCTATTGTGCACCTATGCCTTGACCTTTGTTGGTCAGAAGTCAGGCTGTGCCATCAATAACAAGATGCTAGGGATATGTGCATGGCACATACAGGAAGGTCATAGCTGGCAAGATGGCACTAAGCTTCAATACCTACTGAAAGAGGCAGAAAACCTATGTCCTACAGACTCCATTTGGCCACTGAGACATCCTCTGACCACAGAAATGCTCCATTACCTTGGCACCACCTTATCTCTTTCAGAACCTATTAACATATGCATTTGGGCATGCCTTACCACTGCATTCTGGAGGCAGATCCAAATGGGAGAACTTCTTCCAAAGTACCAATCTTTCTATGACCAATTAGAACTCCCTTCTTGGCAAGACTTTGGACTACCTAATACAGGAGGAATGAGGACTCTCCACCTATCTCACACTAAGAAAGGAGGAGCCACAAGTGAACAGGTGGTTATATCAAAACAACAAGATATCTTCAACCCTATCTTTGCACTTCAGCATCATTGCAAACTATCTCAGCCATACCATAGTGATCCTATTGCTTTATACAAATCATCCACCAACCAATACCTCACCCTTACCTTGAACACAATGCTATCAATCATTAACCCCTTATTGATAGCAGGGGGGTTCTACCCAATTACAGGCCACTGTATCTGAATAGGAGGGATGACTGCACTCCTTAATGGAGTTCCTCCTAACATAGCTAGAGTGACTGGTAGATGGGCTTCTGATTCCTTTCTAACATATTGGAGATCATTGGAAATCATTGCTCCCATCTATCTAAAAAACTACACCTTACACCACAAAATACATTATACCTATTGTTGATATTATTACCACTTTACAAACTTTGCCCTATTATCTTCTTGTGATACAAGATTATTTATGTTGTGATTTGTTTGCTCCCTATCAGTTGGGGCTGCCTCACAGTGATACTTCCTTTGCCTTCCTGGGGGCCTCCTTCTTGCAGGTGCTCAGTAGCCTGGTATCCAATAGGGATGTATGACCCATTTGATATGCAGAGTGCAGAATATATGAGCTTGTGTTTCCCCTTCCTCAAGTGGCCATATGAGTGACCTCAGAAATGACCAAAATGGAAATCCTTTGAATGAAAGTAGGAGGATCTGTTTTGGGCTTAGAGTCACATGACAGATGTCAGTTCTTTCTCTAACATCTGCATAACATAGAGAAGGCTGAGACAAATGTCCTCTCACATGGCATCTTTTGAGCAACCCACCATTCCCACCCTGAGATCTGATAGGCTATGATGACAACTTTATTTATTATTAGGGGACATGTCTACATTAGGCAGATATAGCTCCTGGCACTAACAAGGGGGGGGAGGAGGGCAAGGGGGGGGCTTCTTCTTGCAGGCACTTGGTAGCACAGCATTCAATAGGGATGCACAACCTATTTGATATAGAGAGTGCAGAATATATGAGCTCATGTTTCCCCTTCCTTGAGTGGCTATGTGAGAGACTCAGAAGTGACCAAAAATAATGCATCATTTCTTGGCATGAGATCAGTGCTTTTTTAGGAGGTTCAGAGGCTGGGAGATGATGTGTGCACATTTTATCTCACACCCATCTGTTTGAAAATTCCTTGCCACATTGAAACCAAAACATCAATGTGGCAGGCCTTTGTAAAGGGAGGAAATACCAGGAAGTAAACTAAATATACTTACATAAGATGCAACCACAAAGCTTGTTTACCAGATGATGATGCATCATCTCTAAGCATGAGATCAGTGCTTTTTTAGGAGGTTCAAAGACTAGAAGATGATGTGTGCACATCTTATCTCACACCTATCTGTTTGCTAATTCCTCACCACATCAAAACCAAAACATCAATGCAGCATTTGTGAAATGAGGAGACACCAGGAAGTGAACTAAATATACTTCAAGTTATATAGAGTAATGATGTTAATGATGTTATAAGGCTTGAATCATGAGCTTGAAATAGCATTGAGATGATCCTGTAGATGATCTGATGAATATTGGTATGTTGAGCTGTGCATTTTTCAGGCATGAGGTTACATGGTTGGATTGATGCTTACTTTGATTAGGGTGGCCAACAAGCAGAGCAGAGAATTCAGCCTCACAATTAGATATCAGCATTCCCTGACTCTTCCTATAATTGGAGAGGTGACATTGAAGCCATATTGTAATGTGGAGTCATTGAAGGACATTGAAGTTGGAGATCCTTGAGCAGTGATGCTACCAGTGGCCAAGGGAAGAACAATCTTGTTCACCACAGAGATGGTTGTATAAATTGAATCAAGTGTTGAGGAATCTGTATCTTTGTGAATGAACCATTTCAGGAAGTGTTTGGGGAAGCCTGGTTTACTGAAGAGAGCCATTATTAACTCAGAAAGAAAGCAAGGACTGGCAATAGTGTAGGTCAAGAGTCAAGGGCAACCTGCAGGCAATGACATTGATAAAGACACTTCCAGTGAACATGATGACAGTGGGTGGGCTAATCAGGCAGTTTCTGAGTGCTGAACACCAGAAGGCTGTCCAAGAATATATTTGTGTAGAGTAATGATGTGGATGATGTTATGAGGCTTAAATTATAAGCTTGCAATTCCATTGTAGAGGATCCTATAGATATTGGAATCTTGAGCTGTGCATTTTTCCAGGCATGAGGTTGGATGGTTGAATAAATGCTTACTTTGATTAGGCTGGCCACAAGGAGGTACTTGAGCATCCATGATCAGATATTGGCATTCCCTGACTCTTCCTTTGGTTTTAGCTACTTTTTTGCTTATGCAGGTTATTTGCCCAAGAGGCACAGGGAAGTTGCTGTTAATTGCAGCAATAACAGAAACATTTTCTGATGAGCTTGGAAGTGGCAGATCATTGCAATCACTATGAAACAAGTTGTTTAGTTCTAGAGCTAGTGACAAAAAGATATTCCACACTTAGGGATCCAAAGATTGGAGTGCAACATGAATTGTATTGACTTTAGGTAGTTTTTGGGTTTAAAATGTGTAGTTGAATACTTTCTTAGAAAAAAGTCTTACTTCTGGCCAGGCTCTCATCAACTCTAAGAAGCTATGACTTCAGAACACTATCTATACCACTCCCTGGGGCCTGATAGTCCTGATCAAACTTGTCTTCCTTCCTCTTTTCTCCTCCCTTTTATATTAGAGCTGGGGCACATGGACCACTCTCCCCTGTTGCCTTATCTGATACTCCTATTATTGGCAGTTCTATTAGCCTCTTCTACTGAATTGACTCAGGAAGGGGACCATATAGTGCAGATTGGCACTACATAGCTCCTTTCTGGTCCTTTAGCCATGTGGCACATCCACATCCCACTTTTTCTGGCCACTTAGAGATGCCCATATATGCCCTCCTTTCCACTCTTCCCTTCCTGGGAATCCTTCAATCAGAGTGAGGAGGATCCATTTCAGGAATAAGGTCACATAACAGATGTTGTTTCTTCCTCCTGTACTCATCAGGAGACATGAAGGTTTGAGGTTGATGCATGCTGTATGGGTGGTTTTTTGAGTGATTTCTCTCTCTTGAGGGCACTCTATAACTTTATACATTTCAGATCCTTTTTCTGCTAGCAAGAGGAGCAGAAGCAGGTCCACCCTCTGGGATAAGCCTTATGCTTGGGGATCTCACCAATCTAGTGCACTCCCCAACCCCATAGCTGAGGAGTCCACCTTGGGAGGCTTGCTTGACCTAGATACAGACAACATGGTAGTGAAAGGGGCAATTTATGCTGCTCTTTGCACTGATGAGCCTGACCTTGCATACATGCAGTAACCTGGGGTCTGACCCATGATAGTGATTTCCCCTATCACCTCAGACAGTGCCACCTTCAACCTCATCTCTCTCAAGGGGCAGGCAACTTTGAGGGTGCCACCAATCCTAGGGACAGAAACTGCAAGCTCTCTCCCTTTCCCATTAGCAAACCTCCCACTGGCAAAATGGTGGGAGGTTTGAGCTCTGCTAGGGACACTGATCCATGGACTTCTATGGGAGCTTCTATGGGAGAAGTCCTTCCTGCCAACCTTGACATGGGCACCATGTTGTCTTACCCTCCTACACCTTCTTCCACATAAAGACCAATCACCTTTGCCCTTCCTACTAGTCACAGGACTAAATACACCTGGAAGCACACAGCCCAGGATTTCAATGCAGACAATGGATCAGCAGGGGATCATACCCCTTTGGGTTTGCCTGTTGAGACCTCTGGTCTGAGCAAGCCTGGGCTTTTGTGCCCTGCACTAAATCTGGTGTTTCCAACTAACCAGGCAGCATGGGCCAACCCCTCCACACCAGGCCTAACCACTCATGTGCCAGCTGCTGCAAACCCCTTTCTAGACAATGAAGGCAGCTCCTCCCTACTCATACTCAGCAAGGATTAGCTTGCAGCTATTATTGCCAATACAGTGGCTCAGGCAAATCTCCTGAGCCTTTCTGGCATGTCAAAGCCTGCACTGCCTTTCCTCTGCAGGCCTGCTCCCTCCTCCACACATAAGCCTCCTCATACTCAGGCCCCAATTCATGCTTCACAACCACTCAGCAAGGTAACTATGCCCTTTGAGCCTCCTTATGCTCCTTTTTCCCAACCTCTGTACAGAGCTTCCCCTGTCCTGACTGGCTAAGCTGCCCCTTCCCCCTACTATGCACTATGGGCCTGTCTCTTCTTAGCTTGGCCTTCCCAGCACACTGGTCCTGGGTATGCCCTTCCTTGACCCTAATAGGCAGGGCCCTTCATTCAGAAACTCACCAAACCCACTGCTCTCTGCCATGGTGCCTCTTCTTCCTGCTCAGTGGCCCTCACAGTAGATGACAAGGCAACTCCTGCCAAGGTACAGTGTATCCTCTGTACTGAATTCCATGAATATGTTCCTCTCCACCACCTCATCAATAAAAAGATGAAGCAGGCAGCATACACACCAGCCCCTCTGGCACCAGGCCTACAGATTTCTGGCCAGCAGCTCCAGCTTACCCCAAGCCTCTGAACTGGAGAAGATGCTTGCGATGCTGATCTTCCTGACTGATAAACTTATTTCCACCTCTTCTTGTGCCTCCTATGACCATGAAAGCTGGGACTTCTCATTTGGAAAGGGCAAGTCAAAAGCTGCACCCATGCCTGCATCCACTACCCAGGCTACAAAATCATATGCATGCATGTACTGTGGCAAATTTGGCTGTTTCTTTCAGCCATGTGACAATGCTCCCTTGTACATGTGAAAAGAGAATGGCAAATGGCTTACCCCTACTAGAGGCACTGCCTGTCAAGCCTTTAATAGCCCCTGCTCCTGCAGCTGTTACACCACCTTTAGTCACCTATGCTCCCTCTGTGGCAGTGCTGGTCATAAAGTGCAGGCTTGCACTAGTATCATTGGGGCTTAAGGTCTCCTCACCACTTTGCCCAGACTGTTGGACAGCTCTGTTGGCTAAGGCTGGTGCTCCTGAGAAGTTCCTTGAGGTTCTGGAAGGCCTCACAAATGGCTTTGACATTAGCTTGAGCTCTATTACACTTATCAACTCCTTCTTGGCACCAAATCACTACAAATCAGACAATCATTATGCCTTTGTGTGTGCACAATATGATTCAGAAATTGCTCTCTCTTGCATATCTCCTGGCTTTGACCCAGCATTCCTTACTTCCATTATTGGCCCTCTTTGCACCTCTCTACTTAATGTCATTGAAAGCATGGGGAGAAACCTCCACATCATCATTGATCAATCCTTTCCTTACAACAACCCCTCTCCCTCCTCCCTAAACTCCTTTGTAAATGCAGCCTCTTTCAGATGTGACTGGGATACATTCTTGGCATGCTACCTGCTAGTGGCAGGGGCCTTACCAGGTACTGAGGTAGCAGTCTTTGATGTAGATGCTGCCTTCAGAAACATACCTACTCAACCAGAATACTAGCACCTCCTAGCTGTGATTATCAACAACCTTGTGCACCTCAACATGTGACTTAACTTTGGTGGAGCTGCTTCACCAGGGATGTGTGGTAGGGTGACTGATGTGTTGGTTTACATCTACCTTGATCATGGAATAGATGCCATCCTCAAGTGGGTTAATGACTTTATCTTTTTCTGCTACTCTCACCATACCTCATTTGACAGCATGCACACATTTGCTTACAACAAGATGCCAATCTGGTCCATTATAGCAGATCTCAGTTGGCCTTGGGCACCAGAAAAGTTCCACCCTTTCTCCACCTCCTTCCTCTATATCAGCTTCCTTTGGTCCATTTTTAATTGATATATGTCATTACCAGATAACAAGTACTCCAAATACCTCACAAAACTTGAAATATAGGTTCTAGGAGCACAAATTGCTCTTTCCACAACTGAATCCATCATTGGCACATTGAATCATGTTTGCCTTGTGATCCTGACAGGCAGAGCTTGCTTACCTTCCCTGTATCAATTTCACCAGGGATTTGTACACTCTTCCCATCCTTGGACTTGCCACAGAATTTCTGCATCAGTACTAAATGACATTTCCTGGTGGCAGAGCAAGCTCAGCACCAAATGCAGCGTGCCCATTATCACTCCTCCTCCTCCCATCAATCACAAAAGTCATGTTGATGCCTCTACATCATAGGGCATCAGCTTTATATTTGATGGTCATTGGCTAGCCTGGCCACTCAAGGAAGGTTGGCAATCTGACAGCAGGAATATTGGTTGAGCAGACATAGTAGCTGTTGACCTTGCTATTTGATCCTGCTTGGCATTTGGTCTTAAGGACATCCACATCATCATTCATTCTGGCAATGCACAATGCAGGGATATTGGGTGCCCTGAACATGGGTTGCTCCCAAGATACTGAACAAAACAACATCCTCAGATGAATCATCAACACCTTCCAGGTAAACAATCTATGGGTCTCATTGTCATGGATCTCCACACACAACAATCCTGCTGATGACCCATCCAGGGGCATCATTCCCTCTCACAAACATTTATTTGCCTTCCTGCCATGCATATCTCCTTATCTTTCACCTTTAATTGCATAATCAATTACTTATCCTGAAGCCCCTGAATGATTACATACTCTACCTCAGTATATGACCTACAATAAAACCACTAGCCTTCACCTAATACTTTACACACAACTCCTCCAACTTACTCATTTTTGCTAATGAACACTTACTTTGCACTGCTGACTGCTGACTTCCTCAAATGAAGATTACCCTAATATTCTGACCTGTCCCAACAATGTATACCCATTTTTACAACTGACAACCATATTGCAAAGCCTCATACAGCAAAATTTATATTCTTGAACCTCACCCATAATAATTTTCAAACTGACATGAAGTCTCAAACATGGTTTCAATTTCTGGTCATATTGTACACTATATGTTGCTTACCAAATATCATGAGGCTGATGACTCCCCTTTCTTCTACTATGCATCACAATGCAGCTGGCCAAAGCACATCCCCTAATCCTTCCTTGCCTTTTACTCTCTCTCATGCTTGAGCAAAATCTACAGCCGAAATATATCATGCATTGGCAATGACCTTCTGGTCATACTGCAAAGACCTTTTCATTCCAATCAAACATGTCTACCCACTTCCAAAGAACTCCTTTGCTCATATGCACTAACCTTTGTTAGATGCATTTTTGGCCAGGCTATCAACAACAAACTACTTGGTGTGCATGCATGGAATATCCAGGAAACTGGCAAGGCAGAACTAGACTCAGATATATCCTAAAAGAAGCTGAAAACCTTTGACCTCAAAACTCCATTAAACTTCCTCAACCCCCTTTGACCACTGAGATGCTTGAATACCTTAGAAGATCTCTTTCACATTCAGAACCCCTACATGCATGCATCTGGGCATGCTTAACTACAGCATTCTGGGGCTAAATCCAAATGAGAGAACTATTACCCAAAATTTAATCATCATATGATCATTCAGAATTACCTTCCTAGCAAGACTTAGGCTTACCAAATGCAGAGGGGACTAGAACACTACATCTCCCATGTACAAATATGGGCAGAGCTACTGGCCAACAGGTAGTCATTGTAAAACAACAAGATTCACTTGATCCTATTTCAGCATTGCAACAACACTGCATACTGTCTCAACCATTTTACAATGACCCAATTATGCTATACAAGGCAAACAACAACTATTGTGTGGTCCTCACAATGCAATGCTATCAACTATAAACCCTTTACTAGCATCTGGGGGTTTCTATGCTATAATGGGACATTGTATCCACATTGGAGGAACCATGGCTTACCTTTTTAATGGGGTTCCACCAGACATAGTATGTGTTATGGGCAGATGGGCCTCAGACTCCTTCTTGTGCTACTGAAGATTGCTTGGGATCATTACACCCATCTACCTTGAAAATTGCACACTACATCACACTCCTCTAATGCAGAACTACATATACTCTCCTTACACTTTATTCATTTCCTCTAATATATAATTACATACTTCCTCCTTTCCCATTCACTCATGTTTAAAATTTCATCCACTCTCATTAAAAAATTTCAACTACCTATGCATTATGCATACATTACATCTATTCTCTTTCCCATTTCCTCTGTTTATGCCATTTCCACTTGTACTCTCACCAACGATTCCTTTCCCTACATAACACAGCTGATTGATCATTCACTACCTATTGCTCTGGGTTGCCTTGTAGTGATGCTTCTTGTCTCATTGGGGGACTCCTTCCAGTAGTTGCTGAGGAGCCTGACATCTGATAGGGATTTGTGACTCAGTTGATATGTAGAGTGTTGAAATAGATGCTTCCTTTTTTCTCTTCTTGCAAGGAAACCGTGCATGTGACCTGGAAGCAAACAAAATAGGAATCCTTTGATTGGAGTGAGGAGGATTCATTTTGGGCATAAGGTCATATGATGGGCATTGTTTTTTCCTCCTGCAGGAGATGTGAAGGTTTGAGGTTGATACATGCTGCACAGGTGGTCTTTTGAGTGACCCACCTATCCCTCCCTATTACAAGAGGGATGCTAGATTGCCTCCTCTCCTTATCACAAAAAAGGACCGTTTAAATTGTGCACTGCTAATTAAAAGTAAAATCACTAGGGATACTATTTCTCATTATATGTCTGAAGTTTCCTGCACCTACAGGGGGGGACTCCTACCAGTAGTTGCTCAGAAGCCTGATGTCCAATAGGGACATGTGACCCAGTGGATATGTAGAGTGTTGAAATAGATGATTCCTTGTTCCTCTTCTTGCAAGGGAACCATGTATGTGACCTGGAAGCAAATGAAATGATGCTTGTCAAAGGTTTTCCCACCACAAAACACACTGGAGGGTGTGACATCTCCTCAGGATCAGGACAGGCCAGGAGTGATCCAGGTCTGATGTCATTGTTCAGATCCACAGCAGCTATCACTGGAAACCATGCTGGCTTCCCCCTTTTGGCTTGGCTAACTCAGTTCCCTTCCTCTTTTAGCACTCTTGGTACTGCTACCTCTGTGGCATGTGCACACCTCTCCTAACACCTTTTCCTGTCATAGTAGTACCACCTCACCTCTACCTGGGGTTTACCCCATGCAAGGCCTTCTTTCTACCCACTGGTGCCTCATTCTGTGAACCAAGTCAACTGGGTGAACACAGGAGAACAAAGGTAAACTAAGTCAACCAGCATGGGAAAAATGAGGGGAAAATGATGGGGCATTTTACCACTTATTCAGTGCATCACCACCTTGCCTTGGTATGGGTTTACCCTATGCAAGGCCTCAGCTTCACCTTCCTCCCTCTGCATTGGGTGTACCCATACAGAGTCCTGCTCTTCCACTGCTGGGTAGGGTAAAACCCTGCCTAGCACATCATTGCATTCTATGAAGCATTGGACAGGTTGTCAAAGACAGCATCTTCAGGTGTTGCAGCTAGCTTAAATTGGGGTCAGACAATCCATTCTTGGGCAGGAATTTCTATTATGGGGGACAGATCAGCCAAAGCATGAAAGAAAGTAGAACCAAAGCAGCAGGTCGGTAGAACTTCATTTCTGCTGCACAAAAAGGCATGGATGAACCCCAGACATATATATATGACACTGTCTGAAATATGCTCCAGAGTTAAAACAGGAGAGAAGTGAGTTTTCACATGATGTTGACTGCTGTACCTGACCATTGTGTAGAGTCTGCTTGCTAGCAGAACATCAAATAGAACAGCACTATTTGGGGGCATTAACATGGTTCTTTTTGGCAATCCACACCAGTTCCTGCAGTCTTGCATGCCTGGGGAGCATTATATTGTGGATTTCCTGACAAAGACAAGGCTCATGATCTGCTTGGAAGGGAGATATACTTGCAGTTCAAGGCTGTAGTGATTTTGAAACAGCAAATGCAAATCAAGAATCCAATCTGGGAATAAATACTGAACAACTTGTGCATTGGACACTGTGATGATGATGATCTCACAGAGATCAGGAAGCTGGTGCTCACAATGGAGGAATGCAGTTCTGGTCACTCCCAGGTGTGCAATACACAAGAGGTGGAATGAAGCAGCACTGGCCAAATACTGTGCAGATACAGGACATCAAATATATGTTGCATGGGTGGAAGATGTGGACAATGCTACAAAGACACCACTGTCAATGAAGCAGCATCTGATAGTAACAAGACTGTAAGTCAAGAACTCAGGCAAACTTCCTGAACAAATGCATTTGGCAGTTGGCATGAAGTGGATGGTTGTCTCAAATATAGTGACAGAACCAGATATTACCAATGGAATGCAAGTAACTGTGGCAAAAATAGTGCTGGACCACAGGGAAAGAGGACTCCATGTGCCTAAAGACTGCATTTGTGGCACCCATTCCACCATACTTTGACAACTCCTTGGTTGTCACCATGGAGGCAAAGATGTTATCACTCCCCTGTGTATTCGATGAGACATTTAGTGAGGAGATCAAAGCCCACTGCCTCCGGTCACTGTATATCCTCGACATAAATGCAGATTCCAAGGGTAAGGAGCTTTTTCGGAGGCCTCTGTCTGAATCATGTGCCCTTGCTCGTTCTTGTGACCATTGTGGTCATATGCATATGCAGTCCTGTGTACTGCTACAATAGCCCTCTGTGCTTTGTTCTCCACTTGAGCTCGTTGATTCCATCGTAATGCCATTGCTTATGGCGGAGGTTGCATTCAGAACAGTGCAATCGAAAGTCTTGCTCATCCGAACATGTCGTTTCTCACCTTCTGGTTGCAACATCGGTTAGCTCTTCTACGCTTACTTTCTTCAAGCATTTGTTAACACATCAGCTGCAGATTATTCAAGTATTTCCGAATCTACTCGATTTCTTGCACACTACTCTGTGCTGTAAGTGTTCTTCATATGGCCATTGCCTTTTATCTGTACCTAACTCTGACACAAATCTCATTTTCAGATTTTAAAGCTCTTATCTTCTGTGAATATTATAATCATTGTAGAGCTTAAAATCTTCGGTATAGTGCTCGTTTGTGGGTCAGACCTTTGTCTTCTCATTCTTCATGAAGCTTTTATTCACTTTTTGCGATCCCTCTCACCACTCCCTGAATTTATTATTACTTCTCTTGTATGTACTTAGCTCGCGTTTTCGCTGCATCATAATTTACCCCTGGGGTCGCATAGGCAGCCCGTGTTGCG
The DNA here is from genome assembly GCA_018855915.1 of Tephrocybe sp. NHM501043. Lineage (NCBI taxonomy): Eukaryota > Fungi > Basidiomycota > Agaricomycetes > Agaricales > Lyophyllaceae > Tephrocybe > Tephrocybe sp. NHM501043. The sequence continues at coordinate 18,186 of JABCKO010023897.1, forward strand.
CTATATCCTTATTCAGAAACGTGTTACAATCACAGAGGCTCTGTAATCGGACTGCTTACATATGCACTAACAAGTCGGACATCGGATACACCTCTTGTCCTTATGCCATCATCTACGCGTAGAGGTCGAGCTCGTAGATTATCAATACAGAACCAGTTCCTGTTCTTGTCGTGTCTTGACCGTATCAGCCCTCTCTGTGGTGAGGGGGCTTACATTTGTTTTTGAACATCAAACGGTTTTTTTTTCCGAGGTCGAGTCGTGCTCTTGAACATCGCCTTTATCGTTCCCTTTCGTTTCTCGTGTGAGTGCTTTTGTCCTAACCATCATTAAATGTTACTCCTATTGACTGTTTGCATCAGCGAAGCACATATATCCATGTCTTCTCTTACTGGCAGCTCGCCACCCACAACACGAGCAGGCGTGCGAGCAATCCTGGATAATGCCTATTGATTCTTCAGAACCCACAGGAGGGTCCAACACAGTCAATTCGCTGTTTGAATTTGACATGTCTCAGAACAACAGCAACATGCCCAATGAGTCAGCCTCAACGCCTTCTAGATATGAATGAAAAATTATAATTCTCACAGAATAATTCTATATCTATCAAGGTTAGACTAAGTAATACCACACTGCATACATTGTTCAGGTGATTCTTACACCAACAGGTATGCCCCAGGTATACTGAGCACGGCCCAAGCATGCTCCAAGTACACCCCAAGCACGTCCCTATGGCCGTGCTTTACGTCCCATGTGGCGTGCCTTGGGGCGTGGCACGGCCCAACTTTCAATGACACGCCCCACCACGCCCCTGGCGCATCTTTTTCTGTGTGCCCATGCAAATCTAGTTGAAGTGCCTCGATCACATGATATGCCGCTCGAAAATCTGGTAATCTGGTCGTTTTATAGTCATGGTTTCTCTACCCTCTAGGCTTTGTTCCCCTTTCTGAATTTAATCGAACCAAACTGACCATAGGCACGTCTGGAATGAAATTGTGGAGAAAATCATCGGGACTGTTAACCAATGGAACATACTTCCTCACAACTGACAAGAAGCGACCGAGTTGGGGTTGGCGGTAGGAGACAAGAGATAAATAAAGTTAGGGCTAATGCCTTCTCAAGCCTGACGCCGCGGTGCACGCATGTTGCCATTGATGTACCTAGTATCACTGCAAGGTTGGATGCGGATCTCGACAGGATCCGAAGTTTAGAAGTGTCGCCACTTTCTCTCGTAATATTACCTTACCCAGGACCTTCTTGTTCCGGTAGGAGATTTAAAATAACCCGTCGTAAGTTCTCAACGCCGTCCCGAAATTCAATAGCTTGTAATCATATTGAGAGCCATAGCCCTTTCCCGCACATGTTTCTCAACCATCTCAATCCCTGTCCACCTGGTCTTTGAAAATGTAGTGCTACTTGTAAGTAAGGCTTCTTATTCAATCCGATTGGTATGCACGAC
>JABCKO010023898.1:0-19551 GCA_018855915.1 Tephrocybe sp. NHM501043
TTTTACATGATTTAACCTTAGAATTCTATTCTTACATATCATATAAAGGTTTGATGATTTTTGTATCATGAGGTGGTGGCTAATTGTGGTGTTATTCAAGGATTTTAAAAAATGGCATATTGTGAACTGATGGCATATCATGTTCTATGACAGTATTTGGAAATTCTGTTTCTCTGTGGAGCCCAGGGTTTCTTGAGAAACTCCAGGACAACATCAGCTCTGAGGGTTTCTGTATTTTCCTATGTTATATTTGACTTGGTCTGCCAAATATTACAGTTGATTTGTTATCATTGTTGAACATACATGGCATTGTAGCTGCTCTTCAAAGTCTGTGCTGCTCTCCCTTTTCATTCTTTGCAGCTGGTATACCTATTGATCCTTTATATCAAGTTCCTCTGTGTTAACAATTGTCATTTCTAGTACTGCCATGTGATTGCAACAATCAAAAGCAATATATCTTAGATCAGATTTCACATGTTACATTGTCCTCAAACCATGTAATTTTGAGGTCTGGTAGGAGCTAAATCCAAGCTAACAGTCTCATTCTTATTTATACTTGTAGCTGGTGAGCCTAGTCTGTTATATTGAGCTATCTTGACATAGTAATTAGCTTGTTCTGCCCAGTACCTAGCCCCTATATATAACAAGATTAACACCAATATATTACACTAACATTTCAATTCCAGTTCACAATAAGAATACCAAGTTTGAGTTCAATTTCTTACAAGTACTGAACACAGTCCTCATGGGCCCTCCCAGTTTCATAAATATATAGCACCCACCTCTTACCTGGCATACTGGGAGCAGTTTTTTGAGTTCAGATCATATCTTCATCCACAATTGATGCTTCAGCTGGGGGGTGTCCAGCTCCCCTATTGGCCTCTTCTTGTATCTCCTGTTGAGGGTGTTTCACATGTTGCAGGGATTGCATTCACAAAGATCTCTTCCATTTTTCATCTCTCTGGACCAGAGTCTTAAGCAGGCTAGCCCTAATATTGTCCCCCACATCTGCTATAGCTTGCAACAGCTTGGTTCAATTTTGCTGTTTGCTTTGGGACAGTGGAAACAGAATGGATTCACATGCTGCTTTCACCTATGCAACTGTGTACAGGTTAAACAATAGTGATATGGTGTTATTATGTTGAGATCTGGGGTGAAACTGGCCAATAACATTAGCAATGTCCCAAAAGTTACTAGGATTCTGTACTCTCTATAAGTATGAACCATTATTTACTGAAAATTGAGATAAGATTAAATTCTTTGAATACAGGAACTCTCCACCCAATTTAGTGTTATGTAAGTCAAAGGCAACACCATTTTGCAGCCAATCTCATGCTGTTTTGTTGAATAAAATAAAGAGTAACTGCCATATATGTTGTTTTATTCTCTTTAAGTCTCACACTGGAATGTAATACAAAGTATCTCAAAAAGCTATGCTCTATTCTGTAACAATGTCCATGTAGTCCTGCACCTGCCATTCCATTTATACATAAGTCAATGGATTACATGAATCATGGTTATGACAGTCATTTAGCTAAGCAAGAGCTGGATTATGTAAATCATCATCATGATAGTCATTTAGCTAAGCAGTAGCTGGATTATATAAATCATTGTCATGACAGTCATTTAACTAAGCAACAGCTGGATCATGTAAATCATCATTGCAATGGTCATTTAACTAAGCAACAGCTGGATTGCATAAATCATTGTCATGATGGTCATTTAGCTAAGCATTCATAATTTGGTTTTCCCCACAGGTAATGTTTATGTACTCCTTCCCTGCCTATACAAGAATCTTATGTATGCACTGAACAGTAACATGGTCACATCACAATAATTGGGACAGTTGGAATTATAATGCATGGATAAAAGCAAGGTGGCTATAATGTCCTTGGGGGCATGATTGATGATGCCTGGTTCTCTGCCTGCTGTCCTTGATGCTACCACTCTAGGGATATACAGTTCAAGGAGATATTAGCAATCCTTTACATGATCCTGTGCTAGGGCAATTCATAGAAGGGCACTCATGTAAATTTCTTTTGCAACAACTCAGCTGTCATTGCATAGATGAACTCAGGCATAGCAAGATTGACTGCTGGCATAGAGGTCTTAAGGACCATTACCATGATGGCTGCATATCTCAAACTTTCCTTCTCATGTATTTGGATTCCAACTGAAGAAAACATGCTCACCAATGCTGCTTTTTGTTTCTAGTACCAATGGCTCTTCCAGCTCACCTCACACCTCCCATGCAAACCCTCATATTAGAAATCCTACCTCATTGGTATAAAATACATGCTCACTTGTCAGCTCACATAGCCTTCTACCTTTGGTACAGCCTGGCTGCCAGCAGCCAGAAAACCTACTCCACAGGTCAGAAGTCATATATCAATTTTGTCTACCTTTACCCCAGCCTTCTTGCCCAGCCCTGCTACTGACAGAGCAATTGTTGAATAGATCAAAACTCTTGGGGATCAATACCTGCAGCTAAAGACAATTAAGGGCTATCTCACTGCCATTTGTTCCCTCCAAATTAATGAGAGACTCTTCTTTCAGGCCTGCAAATCCAAGACAGTGCAGCATATCATACAAGATATCAAGCACTACCACAGCAAGCATGCCTGTAACCCCAATCAACCTATTATTTTCCATCCTCCAAGCCCTCACATCACCAGCAAATTCAAAGCCTCCTCTGATGCAGCATGTAAAAGTGACTGGGTGGACTTTTTGCAACATGGTGAGTTCATACTCTCTCATAGTGAGAAATTCAGCCCAGCTTCTAACCTCACAAGGAGATGCATCACTTTCCTCTCCTTTTTTGATGCAGCCTCTCATGTAAGGCTGGACTTTCCTACTTTGAAAACTGACCCCTTCTGGAAAGGTGTCTCTATTCTCATTATATGGGCACCCATTGGCTCCACTACATGTGCCGTCTCCATACTCCACCATCTCTTCTCCATTGACTCACAGCCACTTGATGCCCCTCTTTTCTCTGACCCAGAAGGGTCCCCCTCTCATAGATAACATTCATTTCAATGCTTAAACATTGTCTCACACTCCTCAGTCATGACTCATCCAGTTTTTCTGGCCATAGCTTTTGTCAGGGGGTGGCATCAGCAGCAGTAGTAGCAGTGGATCATGAAATACAGCTTCTGGGATGCTGGTAAAGTGACACCTATAAGCTCTACATCAACAGTCCATGAGACAGAATTCTGGGGCTTTCCACATCTCTCCATGTGGCCCTTTCTTATGTATATGATTTTGTACCTCTGGTCCTGCTATTTCTCCTGTGGTGGCTTGAGTTAGAGCTAGGGCAATTAAATAAATTTATTTGCTTGCAACTAACACTGGACTTGTCTATAGAAACACATCTCATCTATACTGGACTTGCCTACACCCTCTTTGCCTTGCCTTCTCCTCCACTCCCTCCTCTCTTCCACCAACAGGAGCCAGGCATAGATGAATTGATTAAAAGCATTTAATTGAGGTCTATGCAAAGGTGACATGATTTTGTCAGCCTCACATGTCACATCACACTTTGTCCAATGCATAAAGGCTCTCAGGCCTTGAAGCTCTTTGTCTGCTTTGACTTGCCATATTTATATAGCTTAGATTCCCTCCCCTTTTTCCTCATCCTGCTTTTCCTCACAAACTCACATAGAGCTCATTAGGTTGGCTTTTTTTTCCCCTCCTGCTTTCCCTTACAAACTCACATAGAACTTCTTAGTTGTTGGACTGAGATTTTTCTTCTCTCCCACCCCTCATATCTACTTACCCCTCTTTCTCTCTTCCTTTCTTTTCTTTCATGTCATTGCATATATCTCATGTATTAGCTACATTTGCCTATGCTGGCTTAAGTTTGGCCTCCCTTGCAGGGTCTGTGCAAAAGAGCTAGGGTGACTAAATACATTTATTTGCTCACAACTAACACCAGACTCATCAATGGAAACACATCTCATCCATACTGGATTCACCTACACCCTTCTTGCCTCACCTTCTCCTCCACTCTCTCCTCTCTTTCCACTGATGGGAGCCAGGTATAGACTATTGTTTCAGATAGAGGTAGTCAATTTCCTGAATGAGAGAAGCATGGTGTAGAAGTTTGACATGTTGATAACATGGATAAGCAATGTGTGTCATTTGAAATATAATACTTCATTAGAGGTTTGACCAGAACATTTTCCATGATAGCATACTACATCTAAAACTTTGAGATTCTGGCAGGAGGCCTTGAACTTTTGCCAGTTTTTTTTTAGCCTCATGTGTATATATCACAATAACATATCATGGGCCTACTTGTAGGTATTGATTGCAACAGTAATCAACAGCATCAAATGTATCCAAAATTTCTACTAGATCTAGTAGATCACCTTCAGATGGCTGATTAATATGGAAGGGTTGTGGATAATCATAATGATGTGCTGCTTCTTTGAGGGAGATTGAGGGAGACCATTTGTCATTGTTAAGATTGAAGCTGGCAGAATTTGCCCATGCAAGGAAGGTAAATGACCCAGAGAGACCTAGCTAAAGCAAGGTGATCTTTCATAGGTAATGATAAATACAACACATACCAAGTTACCAGAAGATACCATAGCAATCTCAAAATTCAATCCATTAATTCAATGTGTCCTTCCATTCCTTGTTATCTATCAACTGGCTGGCAACCCCATCAAAATATTGCACAGCAGGAATTGCCCAATCAGGTAGTCAATCAAGGTTATGAGCAGCCAGCAGAGTGGGCTGAGATGGAGATGTGGGTCCAGCAGAGATGTCAGCCATTCCTGGGCCATTGATTTCAATGGGGACAGGGCTCTCAGAACAATTGCATGGGATGCCAGTTCCTTACATATCAACTGACTGTTCAGCTGTAGTGACAGCATTGTTCAAAGATTTAGTGGATGTGGGGCTTAAAGTTTGCAGTGGGGATGCTGGTGATGTAACAGAATTATGTACCATCCCTGAGTGCATGGAAGTTGAAGGAATCAAAAGAGTAGGAGTTACAGAGGTAGTTGCTGGTACTCCTTGTTGAATAGCAGATATGGGAGGTGAAAGAGTCAAAGGAATTGTAGGAGAGGTAACCACAAATATTGAAACCTTTTATTGAATGACTGAGGGAGTTTGAGAATCTTCACTTAGCAAGTCCAGTGTTGAAGATGTGAGATTGTGTACTGAGACACTGATGGCATGTTATCATAAGTTTTGACTGTAAGAGCTCACAGCATTCAATCAAACTTACCATCTGTTGACTTGTTGAGTAAATGAGCTCCTGTTTGCTTCAATTGCTGTTCCTCATTTGTTTTTTTAAGTGTGCCAAGTACATCATCTAAACCTAATCAGATTGGACTGCAACAATATCTGATTTGACTTACTGTTTGTCTCCTTATCATTTGACTCCTTATCCTCCAAAGTAGCCTCTGTTTCATTCAAAATCTGTTCCTCATTTGTCTCTCCAGGTGTCTGAGATGCATTGTTCTTCTTGAAAGTATCATCTAGTTTGATATCAGGAGTGTGAGATGAGGTTGGATCAAGGCTGTGACAGATAAATCAGAATATCCAGAGGCCAGTGCTTTTATGTTGACATGGAACAATGTTGCAGCTGCTTACCTGTGGATTTTGGCTTACATTGAGCATGTGGCTTTAGTTTTAATTCCTGAATTGGCTTGGTTGGCTCAGGATCAAAGCCAAGTTTGACCTTTAACTGGGCATCAATCTCCTGCAAGTGACAATGATGGCTTCAATGTTATGTGCCCTTACCAGCTCATAGTCTCTTTTCTTATTCTGATTGCTATCACTATTATTGCTATTGCTAGGATTCCCCTCTGCATCAAGTTCTATGGGTGTGCCCTCTTTTTTTTTAGCATTTGAGCTGCACAGACTCTAGCACTATTAGAGAGTATGTTGGTATCTTTCTCATAGACTTTGAAATATCAATAACTTACAATATACTGAATGAAGGAACTCTTCCTAGAGTTTCCTTATATTCACATCCCAAGCATCTTTTGACATGGTATCCATGAATAACTTTCTATCAAAAATGCAATTGCTGCATTGCATCCTAACAAGTACAGTAATAAGGTAAGTAACTGGCCATAAAGCTGACATTCCAAATGATTTACTTACATGGCACTAGTGATTGTTCCCAGTTTAGGACTAGGCCCTCCTACCAATATCAATGCTGACCAACCAGCCTTATCCCTGATTGTGTTTTCAAGGAGTGAAAAAGTGAGAGGTAAGTGATCAATGACACTGTAGACCTCTGTCAGTCATGAGCCCAATGGTAATGCTGTGTACATACCCTTGATATTCTGCATTCCTATCACCATAAACTGTGCTATTCTTCCAGAATGTTTCAACCTCTGCTTTGATATCTGGCATGGCATTCTCTAATTGGCCTTGCAGAAACATCATTGACTATCACAATTTACTCTTCACTTTCTCACCCAGTGCAAGGCCCTTAAGCTACTCTTTGTATTTCTTAGAAATGACCAGCTTGAGCTCATCTCCATATTATTTCTGGTACACCTGCCAGGGCTGCAGGGGTCATGTCACTGTAAGCTTCAGGGCACCACATTTGCTGTTTCCTGAAGTTGTTCCTCCTTGTGTGATTGTGAAAGTATAAGAAGATACACTGGAACAGGCAGGTATGTCAGAAGCTAATCTCAATGTCTTCATAATTATTCACCTTATTCTGAACCTTCCTTGCTTCTGCAAGCAGAACCTGTTTGTGGTGTAGACAGTGCTCTGGACTGGTATTGATTTTGGGTGAAGGCTCTCCCACTTTTTTTGCTTCTAAAATCTTTTTCTTGTGAGTGGCAACAATCTCAGCAACAATCTCAGCATCAGTTAGGTACTTGGCCTCCCAGTTTACATATGTGTCAGGGTAAAAATCTGTAGAAGTTGTACCAGCCTTCTGCACTGTGATGAATGCTTGCAGGCACTCTTCAAGCCAGGCTCTTTGACTAGGGTCTGTCTGGAACTTACAAGACCATTCTGACAGATGGTGACACATGTAAGTGAATATGAAAAGGAGAGGCAAGTTGAGAATTTGAATTCTTCTTGTTTTTTTTTGTGTCCTTGATTTTCAGATTTAAGTTTCTTTATATTTCTTGATCAGTTTAACTTCCCATTGCTCACATGCCTCTGCATGATCAGCATTCCTAGACAATATCTCCTTCCCTACATGCTTACCTGGTAAGTCCTGATCCAGCATCACACAATTTCTTAGAGGGAATTCAAGCACATATTATTTCTGTGAGACAAGTACTATTCATATGTGATCTTTGATATCTGACTTTGATTGACAGGCATACTGACATGCATGCATATCACATATGTGCATATTTCAATATTGTGTCTGCTTTACACAGGTGGTAACAGCCTCTATTTTGATTTCTCTTTCCAGAAACATGATTCTAGGAAATATGTCACACTATCTACTTTGTTTGTTAATCACACCCCAGTCTTTTCATGATCCTATGTCTTCAACCACCACAATGAAAGCAATTCTCATATATTCATGCCTCAGAGTGGTTGATAACTTACTTTTATGTGGTATGTGCACTCAATTGAACCCAAATTGTGATTTAACTGTAGCATCAGCCATATTAGATGACTTGATGCCAGTTTTAGATATGATTCAAAGCTGTCAAATTAGATCTATGTCCTGATCAAATTCAAATTTCATACATACAAAGCTTAATTCAAAGAAGACTCCACCCAACCAATAAAGCACAAAGAGGGGGGGATAGTGATCAGGCAGGGCCTAAATGAGCACAAAAGTTACCATCCTTTCAACCCATCTATTCTCAGGATGTTTTAACATCTGGTACCTCCCACCAATGCTCTACCTTATTTTGACACCAGCAAACAGGACATCTTGGCCAATGCAAAACTAATAAGAATGTTAGAAATCCTTCCATGACCAATTTACCAGCTCCAAGCACAAATGCAGCACACATACCAGATGAAGACCTGACTATCTCTCCAGTCCCTGAAATGTTGATGGAGGAGCCAGTTGTTTGCCACCTAATCACAAGAGGAAAAACACTACAATGGTAAGTGAGGTTTTCCAGTATATATCATTATCATGTTCTGATGCTTTCCAGAGTAAACTCAATGAGTGGGTACATTTCCAGGAATTGAGCCTTCAAGAACTTCTTTGACATGAGGGCTTAGGCAACTTCCTTGATAACTACCACTGCACCCTTTGCAAGAGTATGGAAAGATCCTTCTGGTGCAACAACTGTTTTTCTTGTGGTCTTCTGTGTCAGACATGTCTCCTCATATCTTATTCTGACTGGCCTTTGTATCAAGTAGTGGTGAAAACATATCTTTGCTCTCAACTATTTCTTCTGACTTCCTTGAATTATCAGAAATGAAATAGAAAATTTTTTTGAATGAAGCTCTCTCAATCAGCTTGGACTATGTATTCAACTTGGCCATGGGGGTGGACTTTGTCCTTTACCAGCACCAGGGTCTTCAGACTTTACTGTTGTGGATTTCAATGGAGCCCACATCATCTCTATCAAGTACTACAATTGCAGGGCAGACAGTGTTCTTCATAAGTAGATGAAAATTCTCTGTGTGCAATAGTTCTATGCCACTCAAGATAGATCAAGATTGGCCTTTGCCTTTGTAGTGCTTAAGTTTTTGCATGAACTTACACTGCAGGGGAAAATGACAGTGTATTACTTCTATTGGACACCAATGCATAGAACCAATAATGTCAAGCTTGAAAAGATTCCCATAAAAATGATTTTGATTTACTGCTTAATCTGAATTGACTCATTCACTGTTAGTGTCAATATGCTAAGCTTCATTGTGTGTTTTGGATCTGGAAACACCTTCAAATTTGAAACAGGCTAGCTGCACTCATCAGAGGACTGGTGCAGTTGGTACAAGGACTGGTGAGCTGGCTGTCAAATGTCCAGCTTCTCCACATCCCAGTCATAACCTTTCTAATGGCTGGAAAACACCCCTTCAGAGATTAGGTCTGTTTGCCATTCTTTTTACAGGCTAATTTCAGTCTCATTGATTCATTTTAGATGGCTGTATACACTATTTCTGGCAATGGATGCTAATTTCAAGCTCAGGCTCAAGATCATTTCATAAATGAAGAATAATATCAAGAACACTTGGCAAATTATGTTGACCAGCCAAAGGTATGTACACTCCTATATGACTACACTCCATTTCTAACCAATTGCATGTCAATGGAGGGAAAACCTTGAGAAGCAAGTGTGTGAATGCCCTCCAGATCTTGCCCTCCAGATCTTGCCCTCATAATAAATACCATTGTGTGGAATGCACTCATTCCAAGTGATATATTAATGGCCATGGTGAATCATGTCAAACTGAACATTCTTTGAACTATGAAGATGGTGTTGGCTGTATGTGCAGAGAAGATGTTGAATGTGGTTGGTCACATACAAATCAACTTAGTACAAGCACATGGGAGATGGGTCCCAGCAATTGGCATAAGACCCTGAACAATCACTGGGATGGTTGGAACTGGCAGAAGATTGTTGGATTGTGTATGTTCTGATTTCTCTTCCCTGAACCTGATTAATCTAAAACAAGAATATAGGCCCACTATTCTGGAGGTGCTTTCAAGAGGCAATACAGATGCATACAAAACATTGTGAGGTCATCTCAAAATTAATGGCCAACTAAAGTTCAAGAATGGGACATGATGATTCAGGCTTGGAAAGCTGACAAGAAGAACCCACAGAACAAAAGGACAAAGCCTAATCCATACAAGGAGCCCAAGAATGGTATATTCTGACATCTTCTCTGGTTCTCTTAATTGCTGATGCAATAAAAATACCACAGTGGCTAGTCTGGATGATGTGAAGTTAGAGCTTGCAAAGGAGGAAGCCAACAAGTTGCTCAAGGTGTTTTACCTCTACACAAGAAAGTCAGACCCACCAATTTTTTAATTCTGGGTCTTCATCTTGAGGAACAACAGTATGGTTTTATTGCTCTTCTACCTCATGCATGCTCTATTCACCCTTATCTCCAGATGTGTTCTCAGCCAAAGCTTTGCAAGTAAAGGACAAGTCATCAAGCAGCAACTTGCCAATCTGTAACTCAAGTGCACAGCTCTGCAGAACCAAATCATTTGATAGCATCAAATTCAGGCTATATATATGCCCTGTATCATTCCCTTATTTGGGATTGGCAAGGTTTCTGACTCCACAGTTGTAGCTGAATCCATGAACCTCCACTTACCTTCATCTCACCTGCCATTTGCACTAACATTGTTGATATAGCAATCAAGGAGCAACAGCTTCACTTTGCTCATGCAGACAACTCCCTCTTCAAAATTTGCTGCCACTGTTGCATCATGCAGAGTCTCTATCAGTTCAAAAAACTTAATGTCTCTGGCACTGGGAACTGGCAAAACACTCAGATATATGATTATTTTAAATGATACAATCTCTGAATACAACCCTTTGCATCATGCTACCAAGCAGCCCAAATTTACTTCAGGAGGAGATGTGGTGTGTGATAGCATACTTTGGGTGGAAAGCATTTTGGTGGTGTTTCCAAGGAATTAGAATAACCACTAACCAATCCATACAGAATGGGTTGTCTTCATATGCTGAGTGTCAAGCATGCATATTCAATCAGCTTGCAGTTAGCTCAGCCATGTTCTGGCAGCCAGAGCTCTGGAAGGCTGGTATTAAGCATGAATGGGGAAACCAGTTTGTTGTGGTGATGACAGAACTAGAGGCAACTCAAGCAGGTGCAAATATGCCACTGCCAACATGTACACCTGGTTTAGAGGAATGGGTAGCTAAAGACAATGAATAAGAGGCAGAGGAAATTATAGATGACATGGGAGATAATATTCTGGATAGCTTGCAATCTCCAGCATAGACTTTTTTGATGTTGATCACTAGATTACTTGTATAATGAAAATTATGACCAGCTTTTGTTTGATATCAATTTGTCTCACTCATAATGTCTGTGCAGTGTTGAACACAGGCCATGCTGTAAGCAGACAGCTTAGGTGTCCCTGCCACATAAAGCATGCATGTCTTGCTCAGACTAAAAGTGGATAGTAAGCCAGAATTGAAATATTTTCTGCAAGTCCTCTGACATGTGTCTGAGTCCAGTGGCAAAGCAAAGCAAAGCCTCATCTTGTTCTTGATAGTAACTATGGATTGCATTTCAAATTAGATTGCACCCAATGTAATTATGAGAAGTTCAGAGATATCTAGTATAGAGTAACAATAACCCCCAGTACACAATGAAATGTAGTATGGTGATGATAACTATTGTGTGGCAGCATACCAAGACATTTCTACTGATATGGGCTCTCAACACATAATGAAAACTGCCATTTTTCCAATGATAATTGACCAATGCATGAACCTGGTGATGTAATGAACAGTGCCATATTCCAATGATATGAGGTGTGACATGCAATGAAGCATGTCACCAATTCCAATGATATCAGGCATATGAAATGTGCCATGGTCTTAATGATAACCAACCACAGCAGCTAATGATATATCTAATGATATAAGGTTTGGTATGCAATGAAATATATTACCATTGCAATGATATCATACAAATAAAATATGTCATAGTCCTAATGATAAATAGCCCATGGCATGCAGTGAAATTCCTAATGATATAAGCCTAGTGATGCAATGAAAAGTACTGCTATTCCAATGATATCAGTCCAATGAAATGTACCATAGTCCTAATGCCCCAGACTACAACAGGCATCTCAACAGCAGCAACCATCTTGGTCACAATCACAAGCCCCCTCTAGGCTGGGCAATCTCCACAACTTTGGCTTCACCCAATCTAGTGGCACCTCAGCTCCTACTTGCTCCCAATAAATGTAACCCATGTTGATCTCCCCTCCTGGCTATGCATCTGGCCACAAAATATCTGTAAATGTGAGTCAGCCCAAGCAGCCCTCCTCAATACTGCCTCCCCAAGTGATTGGGACATCATCATCCTTCAGGAGCCATTCCTTGACTGTCTCAGTAACACCAAGGCCTCCAGATTCTGGAGAGTCATTTATCTTCATGACTATTGCAGGAATGGATCCTCTAGGTTCCACTCCATTATCCTCATAAATGCTAACATCCACACAGAATACTTTACTCCTTTGGAAGTCCCCTCACCAGACATCTCTGCTATTTGTCTCAAGGGCAAGTATGGTTTTTTCCCCCTTTTAATATATATAATGACTGTACCCACAACAAGTTGCTGACAGCATTCTGGGCTTTTCTCATCTCTCATTCTCACTTTTTCCTTCCTGGCCCCCTTGATCATATTTTATGGGTGGGTGATTTCAACTTCCACCACCCTTTATGGGAACTCCCTTCTAACCACCACCTACTTTTCTCAGAGGAGCTCATCTCCTCATTGCTTGACCTCTTAAAAAGGTACAACATGGAGATGGCGCTTCCCTATAGCACACCTATGCTTCAGACTCATTGCAATAACTGGACTTACTCTGATAATATATGAGCAAGGAAAACTTCACATAGCCCCATCATTGTTTGTGATGTAGACCCTGGTCTTCAGCCCCCAGTCACTGACTACTGACCCATCATCATTGATGTAGAGCTCCCTCTCCCTCACTTCACTCCTCCCCCATCCTACAACTTCCATAAAGGCAATTGGGGCAAATTTAACCCAAAGCTCAAGGCCCAACTTGATTCCACCCTTCTTGATTCTACCCTTCCCCCTTCTATAAACTCCTCTGAGGAGTCCTTTCATTCTACTGTATCCTCTCTGACCTCTATTTCTCAGGAGATTATCAAGACCAGTGACATAGTTCCAATGAACACCCCTTGCCCATTTACCAAGAGGTGGTGGAACAAAGACCTTGTATGGCTGAAGGCCAAGAGGTGCCATCTAACAATGGACCCTTTAGATTCAGGGACCTCCCAGACCACCCCTCATATTTTGAGGCCAATATGATCTCCTGCAAGTTCAAGGACACAATCAAACAAGCTAAGGATAAACACTGGCATGACTAGCTAGATTCAATCAATGCACAAAGGATATACACAGCCAACAAATAAGCAGTCAGTGAAACCACCAACTTTTCCAGTGACAGAATCCCTAACCTAACACACCTGGTCAATGGCTATCCAGTTACTGCTTCCTCAAACATTGAGAAGGCAGAAGTGCTTGCCAAGTCCTTCTTCCTCCTCTCCCTTCTTCTTCCCCCTCTCCCTCCTTCTTCCCCCTCTTTTCCCATTTCTGTATATTCCAAACCCTTCCCAGACATCTGCTTCTTCTTCTGTGACCATATCCAATCTGCAATCAGTGGCCTCTCTGGCCTGGATGGCATCCTAAACATTGTGCTAAAAAAATGTGTTAACACTCTTATTGATCATCTCTTTTACATATTCTGGGCTGTCTATGACCTGGATATCTACCACAATGACTAACTAGCCTCAACCACACTTGTCATCTGGAAACCTGGCAAACCTGCATATAATGTCAGCAATGCCTATTGCCCTATAGGTCTCCTCAACACTCTGGGGAAACTGCTCTTAACTCTGGTAGCCACTGACCTTTCTTACCTTGCTAAAAAACACAATGTGCTCCCTGCCCACCAGTTTGCTTAATGCCCAGGCCAGAACACCTCAGATGCTTGGCACTCTGGCAATGTTGCAGTGGCTCTGTTTCTCAGTGTCCAAGGAGCTTTCCCCAACATAGTCAAGAACCACCTCATCCACAACATAAAGAAATGTGGAGTCCCCAAATGCTATATCCACCTAGCTGAGAAAATGCTTTCAGCCTGGTGCACTCACTTGAAATTTGACAACTTCCTCTCTGAATGGATCAACATCACTAATGGCACCACTCAAGGCTGCCCTCTTGCTATACTCTTCTATGTCTTCTACAACTCACCTCTCCTCCAAATTGCTCCCTAGGGCTGCAAGAGCAAACTGACCTCAGGCTATGTGAATGATGTTATGCTCCTGGCCATTGCTAAGACCTTCTCCAAGACACATCACTATGCTACCATCTCAGCTCTGATTCAGAGCACACTGTCTATAAAGTTGAGATTGTGGGGATAGCCATAACCACCTACCTATTGGCTAATGCTACTGGCCTTTGCCAGGAACAAACAATTATTGCCAGATAGCCAGGCCACTATAAAAGTGCACACAAATCAGAGATTGCACCCCAGCTACTACCTCCTTGATATGGTTCACACCTGAGCAGAGAATATCTGCCACAAGCTACACCATTGTATTAACACTTCAGAGAGGTGTGCAACAATCAGCTCTGGCAGCAAATGGCAAGACTGTATCCACAGTGTAATCAACCTTCAAATCCACTGGTCCATACTAACCTTCTTCTACCTTTCCTTCTCAGATCCCAGCTCCTGCTCAGCATAGCAGTAACCTGCCAAGCAGCCCTAACCTGCGCTTTATCAATCTAGAAATCTCAGTGGAAGAAATCTCCATGCTCCCCTCTCATCTGCAACATCAACAAATCCCTCCCCTCCAAATCATACATGAAACTTACCAAGCCCCTCTCCCATCATCAATCTGCCACCCTCACCCAGCTTCACACCACCTATGCACTCCTCAACTGACACCTCCTCTGTATCTGCTGAGCTGAGACCCCACTCTGTCCCCACTGCCCTGGTTATAAAGTGGAGACCATAAAGTAACTTCCTCTTTGAGTGCCCCTTCTATAAGTATGAATGTTTCCTGCATCTCACCAGACCCCCCAATTGCTCAGCTGAGTCCCTCTCTGCTGCTCTTGATTCTCCATTGACCTTAAAGCACTATTTTAGATTAGATTCACCCCTGCCACTAATCAATTTGACATCCCTCCCTAACTTATTGCTTCAATGTTTTACAATCTTTATCAAGCACTTGGAAACTTTTGAGGATCTCCTTTTGCTTTACAGATGATTGGGTCTGAGGCTAGAAATGAGCTTTGATGCTAAGAGGATCAGTATGGAGATACCTTGACAATGGTTGCTCAGATGATGTACTATCACAAAATAGACCTTGCCTTGACCCAGGTCAGCAATCATACCTGACATAACTGACATCATTGTATATCAGTCTATTGCATCAACTGATGCAAGTTGATTTCCTTGACTATCACAAAAGGGTCTTTGGTACCTCTGTTGATACTACCCACTGCAGAAGAAAGCCTCATAAACAGGGTATCTATCCTTCTGTTTACCAAATCTTGGAGTTTGAATGATATTCCAGCAAAGATCTTAGGTATATCTTCAATACCCATATAGTTCCTAGATGGTGGTGAGGTATACTCTATGGAAGCTATAAGATTGATGCATGAAGTCTGTATATGACTTACTTTTACAGGCCTCCCATACACAATCAAAGTTTCTCAATATTAAGGCATGTTTTGTGA
This sequence comes from Tephrocybe sp. NHM501043, assembly GCA_018855915.1. Taxonomy (NCBI): domain Eukaryota; kingdom Fungi; phylum Basidiomycota; class Agaricomycetes; order Agaricales; family Lyophyllaceae; genus Tephrocybe; species Tephrocybe sp. NHM501043. The sequence continues at coordinate 15,385 of JABCKO010023898.1, forward strand.
TATTGAAAAGGGTGGGATATCATAAGAGACATGCAAAAGGTTCTGAGTAAGTAAGATCATTCTCTGCACTAGTAGTTCTTCAGGTACTTGGGTACATCATAGAAAGCAATCAAACTGCATCATTGTAGCCAGAGAGCTCCTTGAATGAATGAAGATGTTCTCTTCTGGCATAAGATGAGGATGGTTGAGATAGAGTCAGAAGTCCAACTGAAAGCTTGTCTGGAAAACTGTGGCAAAATTGTGGCCACTTTATATATAATGCCATCATCCCCATTTGTAATCACATTATCTTTGCTACACTGATACATATTTGGACCCAGCACCACCCACATCTCATATTAAACATATACATAACCATGTGATGATCAGTTTTTCATTTATAGATGACAATAACTTTTATGCTTGTTATGAGGCTTATCATTGCCTACAGATATGTTGCTACCCTCAAATATCTTCCTTATAAAGCAACCACAAGCCCTTGAGTGCAAACATGTATTGTATTCAAATGACTCAGATTTATGTATTCTGCTGTGCATTTTACTTACATTTTAAGAACATGCAATCATACACAATATTAGTAGTCTTCTGTGTTCTATTCTGAGGTACTATTATGACTTTAAAGTAGTTTACAGATATGCACTTGTAAAGGTGCAACATAGAGTTGTTCATGTAAAAGACAGATAGCTGAAGGTCCAATCCAGCATGTTAAACTGACTGGCTTTGTAAGTTATTGATTGTTATATTAAATTAGAAATAGAGATTTCAGATGATTAAACTTAACTTAAAGGGACTTACATTTGAAACATCTACTTTTGAGCATGTGGGTTTTAGCCCAATCAGGCCACCTAAGTGGCCCATCATTTATTTTGTGAAGGATGAAGGGTGTATAGATACAAACTCAGTAAATATAAAGTAAATAAAGAAGGATGGGGAGGAAGGGAGCTCAAAAAATACAGATGAAAAGTGAGAGATGAATTATTTGTTGTTTTGGCAAGGGTAATTGATGCTGGTTGTGTGGTAAGAGAGTAATAAATGCTCAATGCTCCTTACTCTTGGAAGCCACTTTTATAACACAGTTGAAATTTCCTTATATGCAATAACTGCTGTCTTCTATGTTTCATTCTGAAGTATCAGTTGACATTAATGCAGTTTGGAGATATACACTGTGTAGAGTTGTTTATGTGAAAAGATAGATGTCCAAAGGTTCAATCCAACTTGTCCAACTAACTGGCTTGGTGATTTGTTGATCATCATAGCACATGCTGATTCAATAGGAAAAATGGAATTGTCAGATTTCTTTCTGAGAGGTCAATGTTGATTTGAGTTAAGACAAATATGTTCCTGCTCAAGACCCATGACTTAATCTCAGTTATGATCATTCTTGTTCATTGCATAGACCTTTCAATGCACCTATTTCCAGGTCTTTCCTTGTTGGCATAAACAGTTCTCTCATGTCAGGGTCTTGCATACACATCCTCTCAATCAAACTTTTTTTGCTTCTTATAATACATAGACCAAGAGTAGTCAGTATTATTCCCCCTCTGGTTCTCTGCTCCCCCACTCTTGCCCTTTTCAAATGTGGCTGATAACACCTTAATTTGGTTGGTCCTGTCTTGATGACTCTGAATTCAGATCTTCCACCCATTAGTAATTTTGTATGAAATAATTGATTTAAAAATTATCTATCATTAGAACCACTGAATTTGGAATCTGCAGTGAAGAGGAGAAAGGCCTACAGAGTTAAACAAATCTAATCATACAGTCAATTAGTCAATTTGTGATGATTTCAGTCACATGACATCACTAAGGAAAGTCCTGAAATTTTCAAAAGCTGCTTATTACATAATAGATGACAAAGCATTAGTCAGCTGATGAGAGACAGAAAAATTGATGGAATCATTATTTATTGTCCCATGTATTATAGACAAGCTTACAACCCATGCCTCCAGCACTCTTTCTATAGCTTGTTGGGAAACCCCCCTTGCTTAGTGCAAGGCTGGCTTCACATCATTCAGCCAGTCCTTTCATATTTAATTACATGTTTAGTGCAGGACAGGCTTCTTTCATATTTTACTACATGCTCAGCACAGGATAGATTTCATTTTATTCAGCCAGTGCTTTCATATTTTATTATATTTATTGTATAAACTCTGCTAGTCATGTTCTTTCATGAAATCAATTTAATACAAAAAATTACTATATAAATGTGATCTAAGTTAATCACTGATATGCAAATTGTTAGTGAAGTTATCAAAATTTTCTTATACACAATATTGACAGTCTTCCATGTTTCATTCTGAGGTGCTAATATGACTTTAATGTGGTTTGCAGATGTACATCAAGAAAGTGCAACATAGAGTTGTCCATGTGAAAAAGCAGATGTCTGAAGGTCCAATCCAACTTGTTGAACTGACTGGCCTTGTGATTTATTGATTGTCATAGCAAATGCTAATTGAATAGGAAATTAGCTTCTTTGAAGTGGAATTAGAAGATCTCCTTCTGAGGAGCTGTGACTTGATGTCAGTTACAATCATTTTTATTCCATTACATAGACCTGATGCATCCAAATTCTGCAACAACATGACTGGAACACCTTTCTTTAAGGCTACTTTGGCTAAAGGTAATCCACTGCATGTCAAACTATCAAGGTATTCTATAGGATATAGATGGTGACCATTTGGATGTCCATCCTCTATGTGTACTGAGTCTGCACTCATCATAACCTTTTCTTGACCTGGGAATTTCTGAAGAAAGTCTGAGTTGAGATCATCCACACCAGAATTTTTGCATGAAAGATTAGTTCTGTTCAAGAAATAATCATCTCCATGATGACTTTCCAAATCTGGGTATATGGAATTGACCAATCCAGCAACTGTGTTGTCATTACATATCATAGTTTGTGGGATCTCTATAGTTTCTCCTTCACCCAAGTTTATTCTAGCTCCAATCTCAAGAAGCCAATTAGCATGAGCAGTATTTTCAGGAGATTGTTCTAATTTCATGTTTTGTTTCAAGTAGTATACTTGAATATCTTTCCAGAGTCTGCCTTTGTTAAGAGCAGCAGCAATAATATGTTGTCTCAGGCCTCTTTGTATCACTGGTAATGTTTGATAAAAGTCACCTCCAAAGACCACAGTAATCCCACTAAATGGAAGATCATTTCCCAAGACATCTCTTAGAGCATGATCAATACAATCAATTGCATTTTTATGCTGCATAGGAACTTCATCCCAGATGATAAGCTTTGTTCTCAGTAAAACCTCATAAAGAAGTGTGTGATGTTTGATATTTGTCAGTATTGACCAAGAATTGGTAAGGTGATGGGGAACAGAAAAATTGATAGGATCATTATTTGTCATCCCATGTATTATAGACAAGCTTATAACATGTGCCTTCAGCACTGGATTCCCTGCACTTGCCAATGCCTGCAGCACTTAGTCTCCAGCTTGTTGGGGAAGACCACCAAACCACCCTTGCTTAGTGCAGGATAGGCTTCACTGCATTCAGCCAGTCCTTTCATATTTAGCTACTTATTTAGTGCAGGACAGGCTTCACTTTGTTCAGCCAGTCCTTTCATATTTTATTACAGGTTCAGTGTTATATATGATCTAATATGTAAATAGTTATTAAAATTTATGAAAGTCAAACTTTAAGATACTTACATTTAAACATAAAACCATACACAATATTAGTAGTCTTCTATATTCTATTCTAAAGTGCCAGTATGACTTTCAAGTAGTTTACAGATATACATTTGTAAAAGTGCAACATAGAGTTGCTCATGTAAAAGACAGATAGCTGCAGGTCTAATCCAGCATGTTAAACTGACTGGCTTTGTAAGTTATTGATTGTCATATTGAATTAGAAATAGAAATTTCAGATGATTAAACTTAAAGACACTTACATTCAAAACCTCTACTTTTGAACATGTGGATTTTAGTTTAGCCCAAATCAGACCACCTAAGTAGCCCATCATTTATTCTGTGAAGGATGAAGGGTGTATGGATACAAACTCAAGGAATATAAAGTAAATAGAGAAGGATGGGGAAGAAGGGAGCTCAAAAGATACAGATAAAAGGTGAGAAATGAATTATCTGTTGTTTTGGTGAGAGAGTGATTGATGCTGGTTTTGTGGTAAGAGAGCAATAAATGCTCAATGCTCCTTAC
>JABCKO010023899.1:0-19350 GCA_018855915.1 Tephrocybe sp. NHM501043
AATTGGCGCGAGACGCTGGTCTTGAACCCCTCCAGGGCCATGGCATACGCATTGGTGCTACGCTCGAGTATCTTCTTCGCGGAGTCTCCTTTGAAGCGGTCAAGGCTCTGGGACGCTGGCAGAGCGATGCCTTTGCGCTATACCTCCGGAAACACGCCCTCATCCTTGCCCCATACATTCAAGCGCAGGCACCACAATCTTACGATGATTTTGTCCGCATAGCCATGCACACGGCTGTCCGATAGAAGCGAGGTAGGCACCTTCTCCTTAGATTGGGGGGCCGAGACTCACTCGACGCGTCGTAGGCTCCTTAAAAGTGGGAATCGCAGCTCGCCTCGGCCAGGGGGCTTGGGTCAGGCCCATTTTCTCCTCATGTCGGGAAGCGCTCTGCGCTTTCACCCATCTCGCATACTACATGTCATTAGCTTATACTCACTTATAACTGTCCTTCTCACCTAGCTAGTAATACATCACATCTAATGATCTCTGTTCTCTCCCAGTGCTGTCTTCCTGAGTTCCAGGCAAAGACGTGACCCTTGATGACGGAGGAAACCTGCTGCAACAGTGAGAAGTGTGCACGTAGGATCATTTTTTGTGTAAGAGAAAGAGGAGGCGTTTGGTGGTTATGTCGAGAGTGGGCTAAATGAGAACGTCAGATTGAGGCCGAGGAAGATGGGGCGGCTCAACCACTCACATGTACTCTCACATCGTCAGGCCTCGAGGTGTATCATGCCAAACCAGCTACCCAGCATCCTACTTGCACCATTCGAGTTACTCGAGAAGATGGAGACAGGATGGTAACCCATGAAGGAGAGCATGCGAAGGCCAAGGTGGGTACAGAAGCTGAACGTGATATGAAGGACGACAAGAAGTGGGGGAGGCGGAGGCACCTGAGGTTTGAGAAAGACGTGAAAGAAGGTGGTACGGATGAACTAATTGCGGGTGGGGAATGCATGGTCAACATTGAAATTTGAAACGGCTCCAGGACTTAGACATCATCAGGCGTTGGGACGTTCCATAAGGGCACCGGTGTTGGTGCAAGGTAAATGCGGGCGCTGGCGGGGGATCCTATCGCTGAGGGTATCTGACTGAAGGTGTGGTTGGTACAAACCCATTCTGATCAATCGCAACGCATGATACATGGTCTCATGTGGCCATGACGTGTTGACGCATCGACACGTCTTTTCTTGGAGGTGGAACATGCTGAGGATGTAGAATCGAAAGAGGATCGAGCGTGGTGCAGCATGATCTCGATGTAGCACAGCATCATTGCGATGAGGTCGATGATGCCCAAGAACGCTAGAGGGCTGCACGTCAGAGGAGATAACTAAATGCAGAAAGGAGCACGTACATGTCATCACATCACAACCCGCTCCAGCTTGCGCTCCACGCCACACAGCGCGCTACGGACTCGATGGTGAAGATGACAACGGGGCACACTTGTATGCTGAACTATACACCAGAGCCGACGTCACTGAGGGTGGGGATGGTTTCGAGGATGGTGAAGAGAGCTGTGATGTGGATGAGGGTGGGAGGCTCGAGCCGGAGCTGGATCCAGGCCGAGTGAATGTCGAGCGTGTGCAGCAAAGTTGGACACCGGGGAGGCGGGCACAAAGGGAGGTGATGAGGGAGGCGGGTCCTTGGTCAGGAAATGCGCGTGCCAGCCATTGTTGGAAGACACCCCTGTGAGAGGCAGCGCCGTGACCACCAGTGGGTGTGCCAGAGGAGGAGAAACGCTGAATTCCCGCCTCTCATTGTCAATATGATGCACGGCATGTGGGGTCAAGGCCTCGATCAACTTGTTCAATCAAGATTGTTTGACTGAAATCTGGAAAGAGAAATTGATTTCAAACAGAATATCAACCTATCCGAGTCACTAAGCGGCAAATTAATCGAGCAAACAGCATATGTAACTTATATCAAAAGCCTGCAGGTATTCACATATATACCTCAAGAACTGAATATGGCGTGGATCAAGAGGCTCTCGGTTATGCTGCCCATTTTTCGACAACGTCAGGTTCTAGGCCCTTCTATCAATCGTAAAAGTCGAATGCCACATGGGCTGCTGTGTGTCTTTCCTTCGAAGATAATATTACCCCCAGGTGTGAGAGGAATGATCTTATCTTCGAAGAACCGAAGAGCTTCTGAGGCTTTACAGCATTGATTGATATGGCTGGTCATCATCCGGTCAAGGAGGGGGGGCAACATCAGCGCTGCAGGTGTTAGATGCTGCAATAGACATTCTCAGAAGCTGACAAACGAATGCAATTAACTTGGGGGGCTAATTTGAAATTCTTGGCAGAAGAAAACACCTGACATACCGACATCAAATGCACACAGATTGTAGTACAAGTCGCCATGAAACGTGTCGGCAGGGACTTGTTCCCACAAGGCATTCAAAGGAACTTGGTGGGCAAGCTACATGCATCGAGAGACATCGAGAGCGGGACATTGTGGAGTGATCAAAGTGAAAGAGGGCATATGTCAATCTACCTTGAGAGCTAAGCGTTCGACGATGAGGATTGACAGCGTCAAAAGCACCTCTATTGATGTGATTGACCGAAATGTTTCCTGTCCTGACGTTCTACAATAATAAAACGGTCAGCATACTTTGGAACATCAACTGGTTGAAAACACTCCGTATTTGACTACGACGACGATGGGGACGAGCTGGATGCGATCCGTGCATATTGATGCGTCATAGATGACCATGAGGGTCATGAACGTTGAACAAGGAAAGAGTGCTTCAAGGAACAGGAAATCAGAAATTCTCATATTCAAATGACATGCATGGTATGGTACTGGTACTTAGCAATATCCCCACTGCCGTCAAGCTCCTCCACTGCTTCCATCCCGACCATTTTTGGCCCAAACTGCATCTTCCCTCTTAACTTCCACCCCACTCCTCGCATATATAAATTTCTCGTTAGATCTTGAAAGATGATTGAAGGATATTGGGTAAGGGATGAGCAATAATACCACATTGCCCGATAAAGGTTCACACCTCATCACCAGGACAGATCGGAACCATCGCGGCCTGAATGAATGCGTATCCACCAGTTGATTCCCAGTGTGGTGATCATAATTGTAAACTGCTCCAGTGGGCATCCAAGTTCAAGAGACGAGCACCAATAGGGCAGGTCCCAGTGGAAAAGTTTGCCGAGAAGTGAAAGTGAAGGCACAGTGAGTCGAACACCAATGCCCCCATAGAGCTGAGAATGCGGGACCTATGAACGTGCATATGCCCAAAGCTGATGGCCAGGCTTAGGCTATGTGTGGATGTGCAGTTTTCATGGATTCGGGTGAAAGAAAGAGACAGACCACCACTCACCTGTCTTTAAGCGAACTTGTGCCCGAGGATAAAACTCCAGAGGGTGCTAAGGAGTAGGCTGAACATGAGGATGGTGAGAGTGACGAGGAATTCAAGGGAGGAGCAGGGGGGTGTGGCGTGCATGGGGGGAATTGGGTGGTGAGCAGCGAGTGTGTGCATCGGAGTGAGCAGAGCAGCGAGGCGGTGGAGCGTTCGGTCTGGGAAGAGGGATTAGTAAGGAAGGAAATGAGAAGCAGAAGCAGAGGCGAGGGTGACGTGGTACGCGACGTCATTAGAAGCATCATGTCTAGATTACGCACACACGTGCACCACTACTCACCTGTCTGCACTTCATGATCTCCGAGGACGAGGCTTGGGAGGGTGATGAGGAGGAGGCTCAACAAGAGGATGAGAAGGGTGATAAGGCGGCCGAGGAAGGAGCGCGGGGTAGCCAATGGTGCCAATGATGATGAGGACAAACCTATGCACGGCGGGGATGGAGAAGTGCGACAGGTCACCATCAGCATTGAAAAAGGTGTCGAGGATGGGATCCCAGGTGCCATGCTCAGCGAAGTATCTGCGGAAAGGGTGAGGGTTTCGGTGTTAAGAACGGGAAAGTGGACGTACAGGAGGGTGCTGAAGACAGTGAGGATTATAGCGACGAAGAAGGTGATGGTGAGGAAGGCATGCTGCGAGCGTCAGACGGAGACGTACATGACTTCAATTCTACTACGAAGCAGTGGTCAGTGGATGTATAAACCACGGCAGACAGAGGACGCACAGGAGGATAGAGTTGTTGTAGCGGAAGGGCTTGAAGAGGACGGTGACGAAAGCTGAGGTGAGAATGAGGGTGGTGACGAGCATGTGGAGCAAGATGGCAGCAGAAGACGACTGCAGCAGTCATTGAGAGAAGTTCCGAAATGTGGTGGATCACTCCAGAGCCAGATGCCGATGGCGGCCATGAGGGAAAGGTGGATTGAGCCAAGGGTAAGAACAGGCGCCTCTGAAATAAGTGCCCAAAACCGATAGACAAATGCTGTTGTTTCCTTGAGAAGGGGGCGAGGAACACGATGATCAACACTTACTATTTCGGGATCTCTTACCACGTCGTTTAATGCCTTCATCCTTTTCTCGATTGTGGGCGTCAGTGGCCTCATCAACACCATGTACAAGGTGATTGAAAGGTCGGATGACAGCCTTCGTCCATGCTGACCAGGTTGCTGGAAGATATCCCTCTTCTGGCGTTGCCTTACTCCTGTAGTGTGCATAGAGAAGGAACCAAACAAAAGTGCTCGTGTTATTCATCCAGCTCAAGTCCAGAATAACGGCAGCATGGAAGCTGGAGATTGAGGCACCACCATTGCTGGACATCTTGGCTTGGATGATTGTGGAGATGAGGATAGCAAAGGCAATTGAGAGGATCCCGACAGATTGTCCTTCCCTGGCCTTGAGTTCCATATCAGTTATCTTTCGATCCCAAAGATGGACGACGACAGGTGCAAAGGTGAGGAGGTTTTGAAGGTAAATTGCTACGCGGACTCCGACACCAGAAATATCTGGGTTGGAGGGAATGCAAAAATCAGCCATGGTGGCCAGATCTGAGAGAAGTGGGAGAAAACTGCGTTGCTGTGGCCAGATGGCGATGTGGTCTAATGTATAAACACTCAGAATTGGAAGCTGTACTCACGAGGCACAATGCACAGACATATTCCTCTATATAGAACAATGATCTGGTGCGACAAGGTATTTTCAGGTTTGACAACAAGCATGAAAAGTCCATCTCCATCTTCGAAGATCAAGAAGTACTGAGCGCTACCTTGGCACATTGCTGACCAAACTCCCCAGTGTCCGGCTACAGCGTCTAGGGTCCCTACCACTGCGACCTACCACTGTCAACGATCATGAAGTGTATACAATGCTTGAGACCTCATGCACGAGTTCAGGAATCAAGTGTCAATAAGCCGTATTGAATTTGCAACCAAAGCTGCTTAGAAAAGCTTGCCCAGGACAGAAAGGGAAGGCACGGCGAGTCAAACCTTTGCATAAAACTGAAGTGGAACCCATGTCACATGCACATTCATACTGTCAACATCGCCTTGTGGATGAAAACAGGTGTGATAGGTGGGCGCTGACGCGTTTGCAGGCAAAAAGGAAAAATACACTTCTCTTCATCAGCGCAATTCGAATGCAGCGTCCTCCAAGAGACGGCCCATCCTTGAGTAACGCATGGCCCTAAAACCATGATGGGTGTGCGCTCATGCATTCCTCAGACAGGGCACCGCATTCGAGGAGCATTCATGTGTAGTGGTTGCCGAGCAGCAAAGTCGTATTTTCACTCCCTTCCCTGAACCCCTCTTCAAACGTGGCAATTCTCCTCCTTGGGACAACTCTCCACTCATACTAGCAATTGCCAGTCTTATACCCCTTTCTCCTTCTCTCCATCTCGCCACGTTTCCTTGTTGCACCATTATGTCCAGTTCCTCCAGGCCTTCTCGGCTCTTTGGATTGCAACTGCGGGCCAGCTCAGGCCAAATATGTGCGCATGTGCCATTTGCGAAATTGTCATTGATGCAGGTGGGGAAAAAAAAACACGCACATGCACGCGCCGCCACTCATCTGTCTGCGCTTCATGATCTCCCACACAGGGCTGAACTCGTGTCCTAAGAAAAAGCTCGGGAGGGAGATAAGACTGTCGAGGAAGGAACGGGGGAGTGTCGCGTGCATGTATCGTCTTGAGCAGCGCCATCGGGTTTGTGAGCTCATGTGAGGTTCATTTGGATGGTACCCGTATGTGAATTCTGTTACTTGATACAGCATTATCAATAAAAAAAAAGTGAAATGAGCGAGAGATAAATACCGAAGTTTATCTTGAACTCATGCGGTGGAGCTAACGCCACAGAGGGTGGGGGGGGTCTCAAGGACAGTGACGAGGGCAGAGCAGAGGTGGAAGCCTAGTGTGGGCAGGGAGGCAGGCGTGAAGGGAGGCAAAGAAGGTGGAGGTGGGTCTTTGAAACGCGTGTGTCAGTCATTGGACATGATGGTGGCGGAGACGCCTGTAGGAGGAAGCGGCGTAAGTGCCAGTGCATTCATCGATCAATGAGCCAATCATACTCATCAATGTGATTAGTAAGATATACATAGAGATAAATCGGCAACAGTCAGTGCACGAACAGCCGGGTCCCGTCCTGCGCATCCCAACTGTACCCACCCCCTTGAGCACTGTGAGAGTCCCGTACCCTAGATAATGAGGCCATCTCACGCTCTCGGTGGCAGGGTGTAGCTTGTGCATGCACCCACAACAGCCAGACGAGGTCCGCCGCTATTGCAGACACACTAGCCGTCGCACAGTACATACACTGGTACTCCTTCATATATCCCGAATACATCATGCGCTAACGACCCAACCTTTCTCGCACACTCCCTCGTGGCCACCAGGTATAGGAGGGTGTCCACGGCAGACCACCCCGTATGGGACGCGGCCCATCCAGGCTGCTCTTCCTCCACAACCCTCCAAAGCTGAGCCCAGCTCTGTACGAGAACAGCAGAGTGGTCGCACACCAGCAACGCATGGGCCTCATCCTCAACGGCCACTTTGCAGAGCCTACAGAGCCTCCACTCCCGCTCCACCCCCCGGTACTGCAGCCACTCAACTGCCAGTCCATGAGCCGAGAACATCACCCTCGTCATTGCCTTTTGGTGTTCCAGGGTGGGTATGCTCAGATAGTGCCATAGTGCCATGACTTTGTTGCAAGGGCAGGCGTGACCGCATAAGATACAATCGGGGGAGGCATCGATGTCCCCTTGGAGGCCTGATTCCCATCTGAGGTGCACCTCCTTTTTGCACGTGGGTTTGGCATCTGTGTTCCATACTCAATGCCAAAGGCTTAACAAAATTTCGTGGATGCACATTGTCGCACCTGCCGGATCAGGCCAGGACTTGCACGCATGCACGTATTAACCAAAATCATGTCAGGACATTTATCATGATTGGTAGAGACTTTTGTTGGACCTGCGCATCGAACGCGCTGAAATCTTGTGCGATCACTGGATGGCGAAAATATCATGTGACGATGCCAAATTTGACATGTCGACATTGGGGATATAAACTGCGATGATGACGGTGGATTATTCGATGACCACGATGACCATTGGGCTCGATTGGGGCGGGCTGAATGTGATCTGTACATATCGGATGCTGATGAGGGTCAACTTTGAACAAGGAAAGAGTGCTTTAAGCAACAGTAAATCAGAATTCTCATCTTTGAATGATGTGCATGGTATGATACTGGTACTTAGCACTATCTCGGCATCCAGCATCCCCACTGCCGTCAAGCTCGTCCACTACTGCCATCCTGACTGTTTCAGCCCCAAGCTGCATCTCCCCTCTTAACTTCCACCTCACCACTGTACATATAAACTTTGCATGCCCTATTAGACGTTGAAAGATGACGGGAGATTGGGTAAGGAAACGAGCAATAATACTACATTGCCTGATGAAAGCTTACAACTCAACACACAGACAGATCGGAAGCATCGCAGCTTGAATGAATGCGTATCCACCATTTCATTCCCAGTGCAATGATCATAATCATAAACTGCTCCAGTGGGAATCCGAGTTCGGGAGTCAAACACCAATAGATGCTAGGCAGGGCCGAGTGCAAAAGTGTGCTGAGGAGTGAAAATGAAGGCACAGTGAGTCGAACACCGATGCCCCTATAGAGCTGAGACTGCGGGACCTATGAACATGCACATGCCCAAAGCTGATGGCCAGGCTTAGGCTATGTGTGCATGTGCAGTTTTCATGGATGCAGGTGAAAAAGAAACAGACCGCACTTATTTGTCTGTGGCGAAACTCGCACCCGAGGATGAAACTCCGGAGGGTGATAAGGAGTAGGCTGAACAAGGGGATGATGAGGGTGACGAGGCAGTTGAGGGAGGAGGGAGGGAGTGTGGCGTGAATGTAGGGAAGTAGGTGGTGAGCAGCGAGTCAGGGTCATATGCATCGGAATGGGGAGTGCGGCGAGGCGGTGGAGCGGTTGGTCTGGGAAGAGGGATTAGTAAGGAAGAAGATGAGAAGCAGAAGCCGAGGCGAGGGTGACGTCGTACGCTACGTCATTAGAAGCATCGTGTCTAGATAACGCACACACGTGCATCACCACTCACCTGTCTGCGCTGATCTCCCGCACGTAGCTGAACTCACGTCCGAGGACGAAACTCGGGAGGGTGATGAGGAGGAGGCCGAACAAGAGGATGGGAAGGGTGATAAGGCTGCCGAGGAAGCAGCGCGGGGTGGCAGACGGTGGTGATGATGATGAGGACGAACCAGGTGCGGCCGGGAAGAAGGACAACTGCGACGGGTTACCCGTTAGCGTTGATGAAGGTATCGAGGATGGGATCCCAGGTGCCGCACTCAGCGAAGTATCTGCAATGCACATTGTGTGGGTTAGAGTGTTGAAATTAAGAAAGGGAGGGGACATACAGGAGGGTGCTGAAGACAGTGAGGATCATGGCGATGAAGAAGCCGCTGGCGAGGAGAGCGTGCTGCAAGTGCCAGACGGAGACGTTCATGACTTTGATTGTGCTACAAAGCAGTGGTCAGTGGATGTATAAACAATGGCAGACAGAGGACGCACAGGAGGACAGTGTTGTTGTAGCGGAAGGGCTTGAAGAGGACGGTGACAAAAGCTGAGGTGAGGATTAGGGTGGCGACGAGCAGATGGCAGAAGACGACTGCAGCTACTCGAGCAGAAGATGCAGCTGGATGTCCACTGGTGGGTCTGCGGGACGCCTGGGGCAGTGAGGGTGAGCACAGATGAGGGAGGTGCAAAGGGAGGCGAGGACGACGCAGGCGGGTCTTGGGTCAGGAACACGCGCGTTCATCAGAGGTGACACCAATCGGAGGCAGCGCGGTGAGCTCCAGTGGGTGCCTCATTCTTCGATCGATGAGCAGGAGAAGATTCTCATCAATTCGATGCACGGCAGGTGCCGAATTCAACCCCACCCCACCATGACCAAAAGCTAAACAGTCTTCCACACAAATGATCGCCACCCGCGCACGAGTAAAAATCTGTGACTAGAGCGAATGGGAGTGTACAGGAATTAGGCACCCGCCGGATTGCGTCCTACAACTAAGTCTCCTTCAACCAGTAGAATACCTAACAATTAAATACCCAAAGGATAATGACATGTATAAAATCAGCCAGGAGAGTTTGTAAAATAGACGGGTACAATCTTTCCAAGGCAAATTAAAATGTCCGGAAGGTATCGTAGGCGATGATGGACCAATTCGAGGAGCAAATGTATGACAAGTTCAACCGTTGCACGATGGTGACCTTCAAGAGCATTGAAATTTTGTTAGAAAAGTCAGGGGGGACATGGCAATACTCACCTTGTGTTGCGAGTGCTAGAAGGCATCCTGTGGCAGCATCACGGACCTCACCAACTGGATAGTTTAGACAGTTGACAATGCCAGGGACGGCAGTCCGAATATCTTCCTGCAAATCACCTTGAAATGCAATTCAGAGAAAGAGCAGAGGAGAGCTGAATGAACCATACGATATGTGGCAAGACTTGTGAAAAAATTGATAGAAGCTAGACGAAGCGATGCATGAGGATCGTTAAGACATTCCATGACGCCCGAGGTGGCTGCCCGAACAATGTCACCATGCAATTCACCTTGAAACAGAGTTGAGAATAGAAATCGATCAAAGAGGGATGTGTTGCTATATACCCTGTGCTGTAAAATTTGTGAAACATTCAATAAAACCTTGACGAAAAGGCCAATCCAACTTGTGCAGAGATTTGGCTATGGCTATATATATTCCACCATCCAATTCGCCGTCGAACGCGAGTGAATTTAATAGCAGGTGAGGCACTGACATCAATGAGATGATTGGAAGGATGGGGACACGAAGGAAAATGAACCAAACCGTGTTCTGCAAAACTGCCAATATGATGATAAAATCCAGAGTGAGGGAATGAATCTGAATTCTTCCAATATTTGATGATAACGGGAAGCGCAGTTTTGATCTCGTCATGAAATCGTGCTTCAAATGCCATTGAGACCAGGAGTAGGAGAAAGACACATGGATGATACATACTATACGGTGCAAGAATCCCAAAAAACTCGATAGCTCCATCTGTATTCCTATCCGAATTGTTCAGACATTGCTTGATTCCAGGGATGGCAGTCCAAAGCTCCTCGTGCAATTCACCTTGAAAGGGATTTCGGTCAAGTGTACATGATGGAGACGCATAGTGATACATACTATGTCTTGCGAAAGTACAAAAAAAATGGATTGCATTCCTACGAACACGGGGGTGCGTGTCCTCCAGACATTCCCTGATGCTCGAGGGGGCGGTCCGAATCTCATCCAGAAATGAACCTTTAAACACAACTGAGACAGCCGGGAGTAATTTTAGGAGAAGGTGAGGCGTACTATGCTCTGCAAGGCTTGAGAAAAATGAGATCACATCATCACGAACGAACGGCGAGTCAGAAACTATCAGTAATTCCAGGATACCGGGGATGGAGGCATGAATCTCGCCATGAAATGCACCTTCAAACGTGATTGAGAAATATGGGCAGTGACTGAGGGGGAAAGTGAGACATACTCTGCTTTGCAAGGGTGGAAAAGAAATTAATCGCAGCGCGACGAACAGTCGAGTCTGAGTCCCTCAGTGAGTCCTTGATGCAGGGGATGGCAGTCCGGATCTCGTCATGTAACGCGCCTATAGACGCGGAACCATCGTCGGGAGATGGGAGGTGATGGTGGGTGAGGATTGGACATACTGTGTGTTACAAGGCTTTGAAGAAAATGTATTGTTTCTGAACGAACACTTGCTTGCGAGTTTTTCATACGTTCCACACGGCTATCAATAACAGCACGAATATTGGCGTGTATTTCTCCTTCAGATGCACTTGATATTGAGTGGAGATGAAGGAGGGTATGATGATACGCACTATCTATCGGAAGAATTGTCAAACATCCGAGAGCAACTCGACGAATGTGATAATCAGTATGATCTAGACGTTCCAAGAGGCTGGGGACAGTTTTCTGAATCTCTTCGTGGAAGTCACCTGCAGATGTGATGAGACCAATGACATATAATGCAGTCCTATTGTTACATACTATGTGCCACAAGACTTGAGAAACATCTAATGGCAGTCTCATGATGCAAAATGGAGGGACTGCTTAGGCGCTCTACGATACCGGGAACCGCCTTCCGAACCTCATCATGCATTTTGCCTTGAAATGTGATTGGGTCAAATATGAATTTCAAAAGAAACGTTGATATGCACCATGTACTGGAAGACTTTGAAAAAATTGGGGACCAACGTAAAAAGCCAGATAATCTGAATCTTCAAGTTGCTTGCAGATTACGCGGATCGCAGTCTGAATCTCGTCCCAGGAATCGGCTGCAAAAGTGAGGTCAATGGGAGGGGATGGAGGACATGGTTTTACGTACCATGTACTGCATAACATGAGATACATTGTACAGCCGCTGTATGAATTTTACGATCATTTGAGTTGAGATGTCGGGTGATAATGGGGATGGCGATTCGAAGCTCATTACGATATTCGCCTTCAAGCATGATTGAGTCCAAGAGAAAATTCTACAAGATGATACACACTTACTATGTGCTACCAGACTTGAGATGCAATCAAGAGCAGCTACAAGATCATACGATTTTGGGTCATCCAGTCGTGCAACGATGTTGGTAATAGAACTCCGACTCTTGTCATAAAATTTATCTATAAAGTCCCTTGAGAGCAAGGGCAAGTAAGAAATGCCATCATTCGTACCATCCGCTGCAAGGCTAGAAAAACATTGGAACGCAGCTTCACATACAGCACTATTTGAATCGTGTTGATTTGAATCACGTTGGTATTGTAGAATGTAGGAAATCACTGCCTCGACCTGGTCTTGAATTGTCCCATGAAGAGCAGCATTGCCTTTGTTTTCCAGAAATCGAAAAGCTATTCCCACGTGCCCCTCATGAGCTGCAATATTATATGCTGTTTGAATTCTACAGGCTGACAAGTATCCGTGAAGCAAGTCTAGTATGTTTGTGAGGGAAATACTCACCTGGTGACCTGCTCTGCGCATCCCTCTGGAGCCTTTCGAGATACTGTCCACCTAGACTCCCAGTTTCAGTATACAAAGGATGGTCCCGGACCATCCGAAAACATACCGCCGATGGTTGGATTTACATGATATTTCTCCAGAAGATCTTTCACGAGGGGATCATTCCATTTGTAAGCTGCCAAATGCAGAAGCGTAACAAACTTGAGGTCGCTTCCTAGAGGAAGAATATTAAGTGCACAATATTGGTGGCAAAGGATCATACCTGTAATTTGAGTGTTTGGATCAGCTCTGCGAGTTATCAAATCTCTAAAATGGGGCTCGTCCAACTTCTCCTCCTTGACAGCCTTCTGCAAATCTTCTTCAAATTGTGTCTGTGCTCGCTTGTCACGTCTCAGTAGGCGGCAAATATCTGCTAACGATGTTGCCAGATCCCGCAGCGGAACGACAAGGAGAAGAAGCGCAAGGATTTGTCCAAACCCCCAATTTTTTTCCTCAGGAGATCGAACAAGATTGTTGCGAGAGAGCGTCAGTTCAATGTCGACCATGAATATGATGTTGACCACAAAAAGACACACTAGTCCAACGATGAGAAAAGCGGTGTGGGAATGAGTTGAAGGGCCAGGGGCGTTATCAGACTCTGCAGACGTCGTCAAAACATTTTTGTTGTCAGTCAGGGCCTCCGGATCAGGTGGAGCCTGACGCCGCCTCCAGCGCAGTACAACATTCAAAGTTCTCTGAAATTTGGTCCGAACCACGAGGTTGTTGTATAAGATATGTGGCAAGATGAAGAATAGAAAGGGAATGATAAGATTCAAGCCAGGGATGAGGAACAGAGTGTACATGAACAGCGAGCAAATTTGTAGCGCCGACGACGAAAAGGGCACGTCACCTCCGACAATCGTCAGGATTGGGTCACAGCCTTGGAGAGAATTTCCGAAATGTGGTGGATCACTCCAGAGCCAGATGCCGATGGCGGCCATGAGGGAAAGGTGGATTGAGCCAAGGGTAAGAACAGGCGCCTCTGAAACAAGTTGCCACAAGCGATAGACAAATGCTGTTGTTTCCTTGAGAAGGGAGCGAGGAGCAAGCTGCACGCTTACTATTACGGAATCTCTTTCCACCTTCACTAATGCCTTCATCCTTTTTCCGATTCTGAGGACTATTGGCCTCATCAACACCATGTACAAGGTGATTGAAAGGTCGGATGAGAGCCTTCGTCCATGCTGACCAGGTTGCTGGAAGATATACATCTTCTACGGTTGTCTTACTCCTGTAGTGCGCATAAAGTAGGAACCAAACAAATGTGCTTGTGTTGTTCATCCAGCTCAAGTCCAGGATAACGGCGGCATGGAAGCTGGAGATTGAGGAACCAGCATTGATGGACATCTTGGCTTGGATGATTGTAGAGATGAGGATAGCAAAGGCAATTGAGAGGATCCCAACAGATTGTCCTTCCGTGGCCTTGAGTTCCATATCCGTGATCTTTCCATCCCAAAGATGGACAACAACGGGTGCAAATGTGAGGATATTTTGAAGATAAATCGCTACGCGGACTCCTACACCAGAGATATCTGGGTTGGATGGGATGCAAGAATCAGCCATGGTGGCCAGATCTGAGAGAAGTGGGAGAAAACTGAGTTTCTGTGATAAGATGGGGATGAGCTCTCATGTATAAACGCTCAGAATTGGTACCTGTACTCAAGAGGCACAATGCACAGAAATATTCCTCCATATAGAACCACAAGGTATTTTAAGGTTTCAGAACACGCACAAAGATTCCATCTCCAACTTCGAAGAAGTACTGAGCGCAACCTTGGCACATTGCTGACCAAATTCCACAGTGTCCGGCTACAGCCCTAGTGTCCCCTTCCACTGCGCCCTACACTTTCAACGATCATGAAGTGTATACAATGCTTGAGACTTCATGCACTAGTTCAGGAATCAACTGTCAATGGTCCGTATTGAATTTGAAACCAAAGCTGCATGGAAAAGCTTGCTAGGGAAGGCACGGCGAGTCAAACACTGACGTTCACATAAGACTGAAGGGCAACCCATGTCACATGCATATCCATACCGCCAACATCGCCTCGTGGATGACAATAGGTGTAATAGGTGGGCTCTGACATGTTTGCAGTCAAAAGGAAAAATACATTTCTCTTCATCAGGGGACCTCCAAGAGATGGCCGGTCCTCGAGTAACGCATGGGCCGACAACCGTGATGGACGACCATGCGTTACTCAGACCGGGCGCCGCATTTGAGAAGCATTAAAGGAAAGGCACGGCGAGCCGAACATTGACGTTCACATAAGACTGAGGGGTACCCTTATCACATGCATATACACACTGTCAAGATCACTTTTTGGATAATAATAGGTGTGATAGGTGGGCGCTAAGGACATGTTTGCAGTCAAAAAAAAGAACAATAGGAACAATACACTTCTCTTCATCAGCGGGATCCAAATGCAGCGTCCTCCAAGAGATTGCCCGTCCTTGAGTAACGCATGGCCCTACAACCATGATGGGTGTGCACTCATGCATTCCTCAGACAGGGCGCCGCATCCGAGGAGCATTCATGTGTAGTGGTTGCCGAGCAGCAAAGTCGGATTTTGACTCCCTTCCCTGACCCCCTCTTCAAACGTGGCAATTCTCCTCCTTGGGACAACTCTCCACTCATACTAGCATTTGCCAGTCTTATACTCCTTTCTCCATCTCCTCTCCACCTCGCCACCCTTCCTTGTTACACCATTATGTCCAGTTCCTCCAGGCCTTCTCGGCTCTATGGATTGAAACTGCGGGCCAGCTCAGGCCATTTATGCGCACGTGTGCCGTTTGTGAAATTGTCATTGATGCAGGTGAAAAAAGAAACACACGCACGCACGCACCGCCACTCATCTGTCTGCGCTTCATGATCTCCCACACAGGGCTGAAGGATTAAAACTGTGGGCCAGCTCAGGCCAGTTATGTGCACGTGTGCCGTTTGTGAAATTGTCATTGATGCAGGTGAAAAAAGAAACACACGCACGCAGGCGCTGCCACTCATCTATCTGCGCTTCATGATCTCCCACACAGGGCTGAACTCGCGTCCGAAGACAAAGCTCGGGAGGGAGATGAGACTGTCGAGGAAGGAACGGGGGAGGGTCGCGTGCATGTATCGTCTTGAGCAGCGCCATCGGGTTTGTGAGCTCATGTGAGGTTCATCCGGATGGTACCCCGTATGCGAATTCTGTTACTTGATACGGTATTGTCAATACAAACAAGTGAAATAAGTGAGAGAGAAATACCGAAGTGTACCTTGAACCATGTGCCAGAGCTGACGCCGCGAAGGGTGGGAAACGAAATCTCGTCGAGGACCGTGACGAGAGCAGAGCAGAGGTGGAGGCCTGGGTGGGCATGGAGGTGGGTGCGAAGGGAGGCGAGGAGGGCGGTGGCAGGTCTTCGATGAGGTGGCGCGTGTGGGTCGTTGGACGTCACGGGGTGGAGGAGACGCCCGTAGGAGGCAGCTTCGTCGATCGACAAGCAAGAGACATTCGACCATCATTCTCATCAATGCGATGCATGGCACGTGCACATGGGGTAGACGCCTGTGCACGCCTCGGTTTGTGAGGAACAAGCGCGTGCGCAATGTCCCGTCCTTGTATGACAACATACGGGGACGCTTAAATGTACCTCGTCAAAAGCCAAAAGCCCAACAACCTGTACCGTTCAGGTCTTGCATGGATGTACGCACGTATCAAAATCTGACAAGTTGTCTCATGAATGGCACCAGAATACATAGATGGCCTAAAGCGCACGTGTCATACTCAGACTTGGCATTACCTCCAATATCACAATCCTCAACAATGCTTTTTGAGTCTATGGGTTCAACAACGGAACGAAAAACTTTTCCTATACATAGATTCAATCCGCTAGGCCAACCACTATCTGGGTACATCAGAGATGGGGCTATAGAGAACACAAAGAAAGGACACAGATTTTGTAAGAAGTTATGATACAAAGACAATGAAAAAGACGACATCCGTGAGCTATGACACGCTTACTCTGTCCGTCTCTTCCTCTACCTGCTCCATTCCATACCAGGATCGTTCGACTACCTGATTCTTTCCCCGTGCTTCCTCGGAATTGTCGAGGAAGTAGTGAGGCGTTGGCCAAACTTCGTCAAGGGAGATGATACAGTCCCCCACGTTGAATACCCGGGATGTACTCCAGAATATCGAACTAGTCCAGTTGAATATCATTGACAATAGATATTAGATCAGTGCTACGAACCTGGCAAAAGTCAAACTGCGTGTTAAGGCCTGAGGGGTGGCAGATTCATGAATTGGGGAAGCTTTGTCGTTTACAATGGGATCTTGAACAAGGACTGGGTCTGACATATTTTGGTGGGAGAAAAGGCCGATTTATTCTGACGGAGAGAGTTCATGCGTAGTGGTCACTGAGCGGTGAAACTGGATTTTGACCACCCAGTCTCTTCCCAAACGCACCAATTCTCCTCCCTGGGCAACTCTGCCCTGATACAACCACTTCCCAGTCATATACCATCTTGTCCCTCTCCTTCACGTAGCCACCCTTCCTTGTTGAACCATTGCCCCCGGTTTCTCTCAAATTTATCGGCTCTTCAAGTATTATCAGGCACATAAGGTCGAGAACAAAACACCTAGCATGCCGACGTCAAATGCAAACAGATTGTAGTACAACTCGCCATGAAACCTGTCAGCAGGAACTTGATCCCGCAAGGCATTCAAAGAAACTTGGTGGGCAAGCTGCATGCATCAAGAGACATCGAGGGTGGGACATTGTGGAGTGATCAAAGTCAAAGAGGGCGTAAGTCAAGCTACCCTTGAGAGCGAAGCATTCGATGATAAGGATTGACAGCGTCAAAAGTACCTCTATCGACCAGATTGACCAAAATGTTTCTGTCCTGACGTTCTACAATGATAAAAACGGTCAGCAGACTTTAGAACATCAACTGATTAAAAACACACTCCGTATTCGACGATGACGATGATTGGGACGAGCTGGATGCGTTCTGTGCATATCGATGCGTCATAGATGTCCATGAGGGTCAACGGTGAACAAGGAGTGAGTGCTTCAAGCAACAGGAGATCAGAAATTTCCATCTTCGAATGATGTGCATGGTATGATGCTGGTACTTAGCACTATCTTGGCATCCACCGTGCCCTCAAGCTCCGCCACTACTGCCATCCCAACCATTTCCGGCCCAAACTGCATCTCCCCTCCTAACTTCCACGTCTCCTCTCTTAACTTCCACTCCTCCTCTCTTAACTGCCACTTCCACCCCACCCCTCGCGTATACAAGTGCCCTGTTGGATCTTGAAAGATGATGATAGGAGATTAGTTAGGTCAGGAGACGAGCAATAATACCGCATTGCCCGATAAACAGATCGGAAGCATTGCGGCTTGGATGAATGTGTACCAGTTGATTCCCAGTGCAATGATCATAATCGTAAACTCCCGTGGGCATCCAAGTTCAAGAGACGAGCACCAATAGGGCAGGTCCGAATGGAAAAGTGTGCCGAGGAATGAAAGTGAAGGCATAGCGCGTCGAACACCGATGCCCCCAATAAAGCCGAGACTGCGGGACAAATGAACACGCACATGCCCAAAGCTGAGGTCCAGCTGATGGCCATGTGCCCATGTGCAGTTTCCGTTGATGGGGATGAGAAAAGAAACAGACCGCCACTCACCTGTCTGTGGCTAAACTCGTCCCCGGAAACTAAACGCGGGAGGGTTATGAGGAGGAGGCCAAACATGAGGATGGTGAGAGTGAGACGAGGCGTTCAAGGGAGGAGCAGGGGAGTGTGGCGTGCATGAAGGGAAGTAGGTGGTGAACAGCGAGTGTATGCATCGGAGTGGGGAGAGCGGCAATGCGGTGGAGCATTCGGTCTAGGAAGAGGGATTAGTAAGGAAGAAGATGAGAAGCAGAAGCCGAGGCGAGGGTGACGTCGTACGCTACGTCATTAGAAGCATCGTGTCTAGATAACGCACACACGTGCACCACCACTCACTTGTCTGCGCTGATCTCCCGCACGTAGCTGAACTCACGTCCGAGGACAAAACTCAGGAGGGTGACGAGGAGCAGGCCGAACAAGAGGATGGGAAGGGTGATAAGGCCGCCGAGGAAGGAGCACGGGGTAGCCAATGGTGGCGATGATGGAGAACTGCAAGCGATCGCGGTCGGCGTTGATGAAGGTATCAATGACCGGGTCTCAGGTGCCATGCTCAGCGAAGTATCTGCGGAAGGGGTGAGGGCTTCGGTGTTAAGAACGGGAAAGTGGCCGTACAGGAGGGTGCTGAAGACAGTGAGGATCATGGCGAGGGGGGCGTGCTGCAAGCGCCAGACAGAGACGTACATGACTTCGATTGTGCTATAAAGTAGTGGTCAGTGGATGTATAAATTACGGCAGACAGAGGACGCACAGAAGGATAGTGAGGTGTCCTGGTGCAGCATATCTCAATGTAGTACGGCATCACTGCGAGTAGGTCGATGGTGCCGAAGAACGCTGCGAGGCTGCATATCAGAGGCAATAGCAAAAGGTAGACAGAGCACATACATTTCATCCATCTCACCAACCCTCTCCAGCTCGCGCTCCATGCCACACAGCGTGCTATGTATTCAATCGTAAAGAGAACAAAAAGGCACGTTTCTACTCCAGACCAGGCCCCAGAGCCGACGTCACGGAGGGTAGGCACAGTCTCGAGGACGGTGACGAGGGCCGAGGTAAGGATGAAGGTGACGAGCATGTGCAGCAGGATGGCGGCAGAGGACGACTGTGGGTGCTCAAGCAGAAGATGAAGCATCCGTTTCCATGCTGGGTGGATGTCCGCCGTTGGGTCGTACGACAGCGAGTGCAACAGGCCTGGGGCAGCGAGGGTGGGCACGGAGGAGGCAGGCGCAAAGGAAGGCGAGGAGGAGGGCGGAGGCGGATCTT
>JABCKO010023900.1:0-19288 GCA_018855915.1 Tephrocybe sp. NHM501043
AATCCAATATATTTCCTTTTTTTTTTGAATTAGTACCACTGCCAAAAATTTGGCACCTCCAAATCAGAGCTGCCAACTACATACATCAAATTAGAACCTGCAGGAACACCGAAAAACTCAAAAATAGCAGTGGGACTGGCCTAGATCTGCCCCCCAATCCTCTCCCAAATAGGATTTGGGTGAAGGTGGTTTCACCACCAAAACCCTACTAGGCCTATTATTTTGATGTTCCTAATAGGCCTAGTAGGGGTCCACATGACTGCAACTTTCGCTGCCAGCTGTGTTTCATGCTGGGATACTTGACAATGTGATTTCTGTTCATGCACAGCCCATGCAGCTGCATATCCAGTTAACCCCTTCCAGTACACACTCATGAATCTCCATGAGCAGCTAATAAAGAGCTGGATGATGACATCTGGACAGGCATCCAAGTACTTCTCTGCAGTCTCCTTTGCCTCTGCAAATGCATTCTTGAAGGCTTCCCGATACCTATATTTCACCCATCCCCAATACTGTAGAGAGTTATTCATCATGAACAAGAATATCACTTTTGTTGCTTACCATCTCAATTGGATTCAATTCACAGTGGAACTTTGGCAAGAAGATGCATTCATGCCCGTGGCTCTTGATCAAGGTTTCCAATTGGGAGACTTGATTCATAAAATCATCCTGTTGACTGAGAAGTCATGCCATGCAACAACTTGGTTGTCAGCAGGGCAAACAGGGGAACACTTTACTCATACTACTTCCTGACGTTGAACCCTCGCTCTTCAAGAACACACTGGAGGCCTTTCAGTTGGCTATCAGGAAGAGTCATTTCCTGAGCCTTACCCCAATGTTCTGGATATGGATTTGTTTCTGGGATGATGGTGTTGCGCTGTTTACGTTGTTTTCCACCATCGGATTTGTTCATCTCAATGGACTGTGGAAGGCATCGATTCTTCGCTGATTTCGAAGGCCAGAGATGTTACGAGCGTGCTTGCATGGCCGGCTGTGCTTCATGGGATAGCAACTTTTTCAAAGGATTTTTGAAATATCAGGTGAACGTGGAGTCTATGTTTTTACAGAATCATATCCAGATAATCAAGGGCTATCGATTGCGGATTTTCTCCGATTTTTTTCGTCTGACCGCCAAATTTTTGGGGTAAAATATCCCCCCCTCTTACAATTTAAGAAATCCGCTCATACAAATCAGTTCAGTAAGTCCTCAATAGCATGTTCGTACACAAAATGAAGCCCCGTATGTTTGTTACCCCTCCCATAATAAAGTGATTTTAATTTACCGTGTTTGTTTGTCCGTGACTGTAGATAGATAGATTGATAAACCGGCGATGCACTCGGAACAGCCGGGTAGAGTGGCCAGGTTTGATTGACAAATAAATCAAAGGAGTTGGATGTTCTCAGCTGATTCACCACATCAACTTTCTGCTCTCTCAAATGATTTCATTCCTTTATCCAAGTTCATGCTGATCCATGTCTGGGCCGTCCTCCGTCATCGGTTTACCCTATCCATGCAATGGCCGCCCTAAGACGATTTCTACATCCTCACGGCCTAGTATTGCCTCTGCCAGCGCTTCAAACCACCTTCGAAGTGATCAGAGCAAGCCAAATACTCCAGCACCTCGAGTTTCGACCGTCATCTCTGGGGGCGCTGACCGCATCGTTGCTCTAATCGAAGAAGAAAATGCGCGCATTGATGCTCAGAACAAAGAGCAACTAAAGGACCTTGAAGCTCGATTCGAAGAATACCGTAACCATGCTGCTCGAGAGCATCAGTATATGATGGACCGCATACGTGTACTCGAGGCAGATTTGGCTATGAAAAGGGGGAGTACAATGGAGAATATCGATGCACTCTGTAATTGCAAACCAGCCATTCAATCGACGCTGGACATGGAAACAACACGCCTTGTCTCCGAACTCGCCCGTTTAGCCAACCTTGCAGACCAAAGTCCAGACCAGAAGGGAGAAACTCTTGATATCCACCAACTCCCGGACTTGTTCCTCCCAGCCCTTTCACAGTACCTTGCTTCGCATAAGAAAGCCATTCAGGAACTTGAAGAGAAGCATCGTGCGACCGAGAAAGAACGCGATGACCTCGTCATATTCAAAACGGTTCTGCTATCGCAGATACGCACTATGAAGAACGATTTCGAGGCTTCGTGTATCCCGTCGTCAACCACATAGGAATCGGTAGAGATGGGTAGGTAGCAAATAGTAAGTGCCAACCTCAGAGTAAGCCATTGAACAATAACTCATCAACCCAAAGTAACACCGCAAGGCCTTCGGATCTTAATTCAGCGACCTATTCCCCAGCATACCACCCACTCTTTACTTGCTGTCCGGCCGATACGACGAAACCTAGGTTCGGCGTGTATCTAAGAAAACCCATCCATATCCTGCTCAATTCGCCCGTGCCAATGCGCGCGTTGTCATTCTGATTGCCTTACTACGAAAATCTTTTCAGCCTTGAAAAACCGGCCTGCTTGGAGTGGTTCCAGGCAAACCACGTGAATTGCGCAGAGGTCACTTCATTATCCTTTACCGCCTCCCATACCATCTCATCAATGATGCAGATGATGGCTCAACTCAGCGTTCACCGAGCAGGCCTTCATTGGCTCACCTCATAAGCCATACACAGTGACCTACAATATGCGAGAGCTTTCCGAGGGCGAATTTAAACGACGATCCTTCTTTCCGCTCTGCACATAAATTGGTACAAGGCACGGTCATTATCTCCTACTATTTTGTAGAAATGTGAAGGTTGCGAAATTCTGGAATAAAGGCTGGTTTTCACCTGGCGGAGATTGGAAAATAGGAAGAGAGATAAGTGAAGGCCGTGACCTAGGTTCCTTTGTAGAGGTTTCCAGTTCATGTAAGTAAGGCACTCCCTCTACGTCTTTCATGGGTGATGAAGAGAAGATCTACTTAGTGATCAACCTGACAAGGAAAACTCGAGGTGCAGCAGTTGGCGTTCCTGAAGTTACTTTACAGCATCGGAGACAACATAGAATCATCATCATCAGTGAGACCGCGAATTCTAAGGCATTTGAGTGGTGGTATGGTATCGGTGACACACCGCGCTTCAGGGCATTGAAGTGCGCACCTTGTAGAATTCCATTCGTAAGACGACTTGTGTATAGTCTCGACACTGAAGTTTCCAGCTTCAGAGGACCACTCGAAGGTTGTATTGCCTAGAAACGCCAGCTGAATACGCAATCATTATTACATTTTCGCAATATTAATGCCAAACTTTAATTTGGCTCACCTTTGACAGCAACCTATGTGTATGCGCCGTACGGTCTCGAATGAGTACCATCCTTTTTTCTAGCACAAAACAGGACTCGGGAAATGATGCCGACTAGGGCTTTCCAGTAGTTTTGGTATTGGTTTCGTGGATCGAACGTTCACAAGACATTTGCGGTCTATTTCATCATTCATTCAAGGTGTTGTGGAAGATAACAGTGATGCTGAAATTCGTGAAGTGCAACCAATCATCAATTGTGCGTGAATAAAAGACCACGATGGTCGCAAGAACGCATCTGGAAAACGACAGTGCCGAGGAAGGGCACGTGTTTCGGACAGAGGCCTCCGAAAGGCTCCTTACCCTTGGAACCAGCATTTACGTCGAACAAAACGAACTTTATAGTTGAGCGCCCCTATTTGCGTCACGCCAATTCGCTGCTGCCCTTACTGAAGAGCATTTCGCCGAGTTATTACCAGCTGAACCCCACCTGACCCAGAACTATGTATAGGAGACTCTAGGTGGTGTAAAATAATTATTCAACAGGTGTCCTCAATACTGGTCGCTATCGGACAACATCTCTACGTGGGGTACCATATATGAGGCTTGTTTTCGAATGCTTAAAGCCAAACAAGGATGACCACTTTTGTCAAGGCAAGTTGCCATTGCGGCCTCAATGTCTTCAACGTTGCTTTCAACACAAACTCTCTTCCCATCGCTAACGACCTCTGTCACTGTACTTCATGCCGTCACAGCTCTGGCCAACTTATGGTCAACCACGTCCGTATTGTCGGTGTCCCGTTAGCTCCTAACTCAACTTTAGAGCCCGCCAATCTCTCTACGCTTACCCCGTACAAGTCATCTACTACCGCAACCCGCTGGTTTTGCGGTCGATGTTCTTCGCATATCCTCTGGGAATACAACAACACTGCGCAACCATCCTGGTGTGTCGCTGCCGGAGCCCTTGAACGCACTGGGGGGATCGTCAACTCTACACACCACATCTGGGTCGGAGACACCCTCGATGGTGGTATTGCCGACCATCTGCCGACCATCGATGGTAACCAGCTTCCCCGTTATGCTGCTGGCGTGACAGCGGGCGAGATCCTGCCTGCTGGCTGGCAAAATCTGCCCACTCCCAACCAGGCCGAAGAAAGGCTTCATGCGTACTGCCACTGCAAAGCCAACTCATTCTACATTACCCGCCCCACCGCCGCTTCAGCGCTTCCTACTTCACCTTACCCCGACCTCACCCACGCGGCGATCAGGACCCCTACCAAGGTTGCACTCAATTGTGCCGACGACAAATGGTGGCTTTGCCCCTCCGGCGCCTTGAACCCCACGCACTATTGGGCTGGCCACTGTGCCTGCACATCCTGCCGCACTTGCAGTGGATTCGAAATCCAGAGCTGGGCCTTCATTCCACGTGCAAATGTCCTGTTTCCTCGCCCAGTAACCGGAGAGCTATCTTCTGTGGAGCTGCGGGACTTGAAGGAGCGGCCTCCGGGTTTGAGGCATTACATGTCAAACGATAGGAGGAACAGGGAGTTCTGCGGAACTTGCGGGGCTACGGTATTCTGGTGGGGAGAGGAGAGGCCCGATCTGGTGGATGTGTCCGTTGGACTGATCGATGAGAAGCAAGATGGGGCGAGGGCTGAGAGATGGTTTGAGTGGTGGAAGGAGAGGGTGAGCTTCGAAGAGGATGCCCTGAGCAGGAAATTGATACAAGGCCTGGAGGATGGATTGAAGGCCTCTGCAAATTGAAATTGCATATGAACAATGAATAGGTGTGCCTACTACACATGTTTTCATAATGTAACTCGGTCTCATATAATTGAAAATTCCAAATTGGAGTTGGTATAGCTCTGATGGAAAATGGATCACTGTTCATTTGGAATGCAACGATCCGTAATCGTTCGCG
The DNA here is from genome assembly GCA_018855915.1 of Tephrocybe sp. NHM501043. Lineage (NCBI taxonomy): Eukaryota > Fungi > Basidiomycota > Agaricomycetes > Agaricales > Lyophyllaceae > Tephrocybe > Tephrocybe sp. NHM501043. The sequence goes on from JABCKO010023900.1 coordinate 5,166, forward strand.
TCTTGCAAGGAGGCTTTGCATAACCGAGGAGAATGTCCTCTGCCATGATCGTCCCGGTAAGGTTGAAGTCTTAGCATCCACAAACGATCTCCCTTGCTGCGATCATGAATACGAAACGGAACCTAAGGGACTTGCACGGTGTCTAATTAATGGTGACAATGAAGTCATTCCAGGAGTTTAGAAAACATACACTGCTGGCCGCGAGGGGAAAGATTTCAAGCCCGAAGAGGTAGTCAAACTTGCAAGTTGGATCACGCCTTTGACAACGTACTAACACTTCAGTTCGCCGTACATTGAATATGATTAAGTTGAGGCTTCTTATGCCTACGCGGACAGTCTGCACAAATCTGAATGATTGTGCGTGTATTTTCAATTTACTTCTTCCCTCAGCACCTCATGCTGCGCCCCCATGCTACCCCCAATGCATCTATCTTGCCAAGAATTACCACTGGAACTGCTTTCACCCGCCGCCACCACCATCCACCACAATCTCGGCCCCTGCATCCACCTCCATCACCGCTGCTGGTTGCACTGGCATATTGGCCAAATTCAATTACTGTGGTGTCAACGAATTCGGATTTGGCCAAACCAAGATTCCTCGTGAGCCCCTCATTCCATGCTCAAGCAAAGGATCGTAAAGACTGAGGCTGATGTTTCTTTCAGGGCGTTTTGGGCGCCGATTACGTTTGGGTTGCGACTTCTTCCATCGACTACTTCGTTGGCCAGGGATTCAACACTTTCCGTATTCCCTTCCAAATTAAATCCAAAGTTATGTTGCTTAATTCAAACGAGATTTAGTAACATGCTCAACTGCAGTTACAAACCATCTTTAAACTCCACTGTCCGCGTGATGGCACCAATGGAGATTTTGGAGATGGTGGCAAGGGGATGATAAGCTGAGATGGAGACGATCTTCTGCTGCCAGTGTCGTGACACCAACTTCAAGACTGATAATGTAATTTATGGCTGCATCTGTCAACCTGATTTTCAGAAGAATCTTAGATACGCCATCCTCGATTCAGTTTGTTCTTTCCGCCTTCCGCGATGGATGAGTTCTGACGATTTATCTTGATATATCCCGCCCCTACTTTACCTGAATCAGTCAATCTGGTGGCATCCGACATGAGCCGCTTAACAAGTCCCATTTTTTGACATTGTGCTGTGGAGCATGATCGATAATCTGTCAAGGTGCGACTCGGAGTAAGTCCCAATATATTTACAGTGGGAAACCCGAATTTTTATCTCGGTTCCATTTCTCCTGTGATTTCATATTGGACGTAAACGTTGCATAGGGTTCACCACCACCTTGCCTCAAACGACGTCGAATACATCCAAGAAACTCATCAATCTGCCAATCGCACTGCTATTTCAATAAAAGATGTGGTGATGTGGTGATGTGGGAGATTCCAATCTTCTGTTTAGTATTTTGGTTGTTTCTCTCGTGTTTTCCGAGGAGCCTGCTTGACTACAAATACATAACCGTAGTGTAATATGGGGACATTGTTGAAGTAAATACTTCTCTTTGCCTATCATGGATGCTGATGAGCAAGATTTTCTCTTTACAGCAACCTCAGACCTCACCATGAACTTCGCAATACTTCCACTTCCCGTCTTTCTGTATGGTAAGGGTGACACACCTTCAACACGCTCCCATCCCTGATAGCTTTTCAGGGATACATTTGCTCCTCTTCGCAACTGCAACTAGTATGTTCCTGTAGGTGATCACAAACTGGAACATTCCGTCTGCCTTCTCATGCTGCAAATTAGGCGCCGGCCGCGTACCGTCCCAGCCTGGCTCGTCTTCGTCATAACCGTGACCGGCCTACTTCTTGTTTCTATCAATATTGCTTGTTTGATTGTGAATCATGTCACCCTTATCCGTGCTTACTTGGTCAAATATGTTGAATTACCTCCCGAAGAGCGGGGTGATTTGATCGACAGAGGCCAATTCCTCTCGGGATTTATAGAGGAATGTTCCAATGATCTCATGGTACTAAAGCCATTTTGTTCTCTCGTGACTTTTCTGAAGCTTCAGTCGCACTCGTTTCTCAGCCAATCCTGAGTGACATTGTCGTCATATGGAGATGTTGGATCCTCTTCCCAGATCAGAGATGGGTGTTAAGCCTCCCAATTTTCCTCTTCATTTCCTCGATGGGTACGGGTATTTTAATTTTTTCTATCATTATCGATCCCTTGAACAGGAGCAAAGCTGATCCCGTTTTTCAGCAACTTCGTTCACTTTCTTCAGAATCGTATCCAAATACGTTGGATACATATCCGTCCTGGAGTCTGATGGCACGAACCATGGATTTTACTACCTATACACTACCAGTGTTTCCTTATCTCTGGCAACAAACTTTGTCGCCACATCGCTGATTGGGTACAAGCTTTGGCATGTCGACTACGAACCCGGCAGGAATAACTCTATTTGACGAGAGTATAACAGGAACCACAGAAAATTTCTCACTTCGACATTGGGGTCCACTCAACACTCAAATCCTGCCAAGATCCTTTCCATCCTTGTCGAATCTGGTGTCGTTTTCTGTTGCCTTCAGGCGAGTTTCTAGAATCTTGAATATGCGAGTTTTTTAAAACTACTGGTCCGGTTCTATTTAGTTGGTATTTCTCACCATAGACAAGCCTCCCAATGTCGAGATGTCGGACGGACTCCAATTATTCGACAACATATATTATAGAGTGTACTCCACATTGGCGGTGAGTAATTCATGCTCGTGGCATGGACTCGAATAACGTGATACAATTTTTGATTCACGACTAGGCAATTGTATCCAACAACGGTAGTCGTCCTTGTTGGGGCTCATCGTTCAATCGTGGACGACTATGTGGAGCAAGACGGCGCCACACGAGCTATGGATTCCCTGACGACAGGTCACGTTCTCGAATTTGCTATTCCGCCCACCAACAGTCAAGGCATATCTCCACTGCGTTCTATCGTGATAGAAGATAATCCAACCTTCGTACAATTTGAAGGCATAAAGCAGGACTTCCTCGGTGCCAGATCTTAATTTTGGCCTCGAATAATACTTCTTTGTAAATTGTTGTTTCAATCGCCATTTTTATACAATGAAGCGAAAGATCGGTATATAGTATTTGTTTACTGTATGAAGGGCTTTAGTGTTGAACACGATGATCATCTGTAATCTAGTTTTTTTGATAGCACTTTCGGCCAGATGGGTCAATTTGCCTTTCTCTGCGAGTGCTTTAAACACTTCCTATTCAAGCAAGGACATTTTGCCAGTTTGTACAGCAGCATTTTGGGGGGCAATGTCATATTCCCAAGTTTGAAGGCAATCTCAGTCTCAATTTCGCGCTTCAAAATGAATGTCATTGATTTTTGAAGATGGCCAGAGTAAGCACAAGTTAACGCCAGGACCCACCTACCAAAATGCCCATCAAGGAAAAGTCAAGATCGATTGACATATGTTTAAAGGTCTGCCAATTAAAACTAGATCATCCTCCATCTCTACTTCCTCTTGTTTTTCCAGCCAATACTTCGTAGTTTCTCAAACGCTCACGAACTAACCGGTAACCCCAACGTCGTCATTTCAACCTTCAAGCTGTAGTCGAATCCTGGAGAGATGCGAAAAATCCTGATATACATCAATTCTAGATTCAATAATACCAGTAGCCCAGTCTAGTAGCGCGTTTTCTCTCTCTCTAAATGTCCCCTGAGATCTTCTAAAGATCCTTCACGTCAAAGCATCCACACGTTCAACTACGATAATCTCCGTTGATCCTGACATATTCCTACCCATTCATTGGTCACCACCCACGAATAACAAAAAAAGGGCACTCACATAACTGAAATCGCATGTCCAATACGTGGCCTCCTTATCACCCATGCCCAACTTCACCTCGATACCGAACTCCTCCTCGCTTAGGATCTCCTTCGCGCGGACCTCGTCTACTTTTTCGGGCTCGCCATTGACGAGCACGGGGAGCGGTGCGGTGCCGTTGGCAGGGATGAATGTCACGGAAACCGCCGTGGGGTCGATAACAGCGGGTGTGGTGGTGTTGGGGAGGGGTGCGAGGGGGATTGACCCGGTGGAGGAGAGAATGCGGCCCCAGCTGTTAAGGTTAGGTTTAAGTGTATAATAAGAGATAGGGGTGAAGGACGCACTTGGCATCTTCACCATAAAGAGCGGTTTTCACGAGAGAGGAGGTAGAGATACGGGACGCGATGCTGTGCGCGTCAGAGTACGAGTTGGCTTCCTGCATGAGAAATAAATTCAGCAAAGTGCTCGAAGATGGTGACATAACATGGGGAGAGGGGCTCATAGCCAACTTCACAAAGGATCGACACAGAACTTTCGTCCGCACATACCTTAACAGTGACGGTGACGAATTTTGTGGCTCCCTCCCCATCACGGACAACAAGTTTCGCCAGATCCACGGCAAACTGAGTGAGTTCAGTCCTGAACACCTCGTAGCCCTCCTTGTCCGTTGCCTCGTCAATCTCCTTGACATCCTTTCCTGCAGCGGCACCATTTGCGAGAACAACGATCGTATCATTCGTAGACATATCACCATCTACGCTGATTGAGTTGAAGCTCCTTTCCACTCCGTACGTCAAGGCACTCTGCAGACTTCGCGGGCTCACCGGCGCGTCAGTCAAGATGGTGCCGAGGAGAGTTGCGTGTAGCGATTTCGAAGCAGAGAAAGATGTCGAGGCGGGTCCCATATCTGGATGAATCATTCCAGCACCCTTGTCCATACCAGCCATGCGGTACTCAACGCCCCCAATAGTGAATTTGCGTGCCCGGAGTTTTGGGAATGTGTCAGTGGTCATGAAGGCGTTCGCTGCGCGTTCCCATGCGGCGAAATCCCCTCCAAGCGAGGCAGGTGCCTGTGTGCTTATGCCGTCGAGAATTTTGGAGATGGGAAGGTTTTGCCCTATCACCCCCGTGGACATGACGAGCGTGTCGTGTTCGGGCTTGTCGGAACGCGGAGGGAGGAGGGCGTCTGTTGCACGAACCATGGCCCAGGCGTCTTTGAGGCCTTGCTGGCCGGTGACAGCGTTCGCGCACCCGCTGTTGACGACGATACCGCGCGCACGGCCACCATTGGACGTCAATATCTCGTTTGAAACGATAACTGGAGCAGCCTTGAAGGCGTTGCGCGTGAAGCACGCTGCGGCAGATGTCGGGCGTTCGGAAGTGGAGAGAATAACGCCGACATCAAGTGCGCCCTGCTTCTTCTTTACACCAGCGTGAACACCAGTGAGCTGATAGCCTACGGGAAACGATGATGAAGGAAGGAAGCCATGAAGGTGCGATTTCGATGGTGCTGCCTTGATGGTTACCGTCGAGCTCATTCGCTTGAACAAGTGCGACATGGTAGTGAACAAAAGGTTGATAACAGTCAGAATTCTTGGCTTCGTTATAACTGAACCACAGCATAAATGACTCGATTAGAGATTCGCCGCAATTAATGCCATTGGCAAGGTTATAGCATGTATTTCTAGAGCATCCCACTGTGTAGTTCTGTAAATCTACACAGCAGCTGATGTGGTCTCGGAATCGATAACTCTAGTCACCAGAAAGGAGACACGACGGCCCCTCTATCTCCCATCGCTCCGTTACTCTGCTGGTCGGAAGACACAACCGCAGAGTGCAACACAACTGCTGCATCGATGGTGAAGAAAACCTTTGCTCGTTGGTCCAGTGTTCTTTATATCAATGAGTCACGTGCATAATATTTGGACATCAAAAATTGACACACAATTCCAGGCCTGCATCGAGTCTGACTACGATTGAAACTATATCAGGAGATGTTCGACCCCCCACCTCGGTCATAATTACCACGACATATGAACCTTCTTTTTGAAAAAATGAATCTAAGACGAAGGAGTCTTCTCTTAAGATGGCTCTGAGGAGGAGTGCCTCGTAATGTGTGGAGAAATACTCTGCAGGAGGTTGTAGAGGGCCGTAGGATGAAGGCTGTTTGATGGATGTTGTGGTATTCATTGACCTTGATCTTGACTGATCACTGGAGCAAGTAGAAATTGGCCGAATGCGCAAGGTCAAGAGGCCTATACTATATACACTATATACAGGTACCGCGAGGTCAGTGGGAGTCATGGATTGACCTTGTGCAGTAGCATTTCTTCAGGCAGTGCTACATATCAAGGCACCCAAGTATCTAAGATCTCTGGCCTTGCATCTGCCACTTCACACGTTTTTCACGACAGCATTCACAAATAATATATTCACATCGACAGAGGTGGCCAAATAAGCATGGGCAAGGCAATATCTCGTACATATCTCTTACAGGAATAAGGGGCTGAAAGGAAGTGATACCTAATAAATTTTGGAGGAACGAAGTTGAGGCAAAATGCAACTACGCAACGTCGGCCTGCATCGGTGCTACCTGACCACCCTTAGCCGCTGTGGGCGTGAAGGTGTGCCAACGATCATTGAAACGGACATCTATGAGGACAAGGAGGGTGAGTTGCGTATTGAAAATGTTGGCATGATCGTGTACCTAAAGGCCGTCCACCGTACATGTATTGCTGGAATTTGGCTGGAATGAAAGGTTTGGTACGGACATGGACTATGAATAATGAATAAATACATACCAATAGCCGTCTCAGCTTCTGGTACCTGGGCAAACTGAACAACACCACAACCCTTTGAACGCGTGCCATCAAACAATATTTCAGCCAGTTCCACCTGACCCGTCGTCTCGAACAGCTCAACCAGGTCCTCATTGGCAGTCGACCAAGGCAGCTTCAAGGGCATGTCGTCGTCAGAACAAACAGTCCAACTGATCACAAACAAAAGAAAAGACGTACGTTACGAACCATGATCTGTTGGCTCGGCTCGGCATCAGGCAGGCCATATCCACCTGGGCCAGCACCATAACCACCAATGCCAGCGCCATGTCCTCCACCAAATCCGCCGCCGCCGCCGCCACCACCACCACCGCGACCCCCGTAACCAGCGTCCATAGGCATACCCCCTCCCGAAGCACCTCCTTGGTCGGGGCCAGAATAATCGGCATAGATATCCTGGTTAGAGAAATCACGGCCTGCGCCACCACCGAATCCACCTCCTCCGCGGAAACCACCACGAAGACCACCGCCGCGAAGACCACGACCAAGACCACGAGGCGCTCCACGGAAGCCACCGCGGAAACCTCCTGGGCCGGAGAGTCCTGCGTAGCGGTCCTAGAGACCAGTCGTTATCGTTGTCCGCCACACTCGGGCGAGTAACTCTTACCTCGCGAACCTCGAGAGTACGGCCGTACCAGTCAAATCCGTGATACATGCCTAGAGATTGTCAGGGGAAGTGCTGATATGGACAGAGCGCGGCTTACTGATGGCCTGCTGAGCATCTTTGGAAGTTTCAAAAACAACTGTGCCAGATCCTTTGGGGCGCCCGTCAGCACCGATATTGATGTCGGCACGAATAATGTTCCCAGAGGTACGGAAGAGATCCTTCAGATCCTGCCATCCAGCTTGATAGGGCAACTAGAGGATGACAATCATTTAGAGAAACTCAAGGGCCGATAGATAGAAATTAGACTTACATTGCCAACATAAAGTTGATTACCAGGGTTGGCACTGCTGCCAAAATAGTTATGGGAAGCCGGGCGTGGAGGAGGGGCTGCATTCAACCCTTGACCAGCCATTGCCATACCTATTTTACCTGGAACGGGCGTTGCACCGAAGCGGGCCTCATTTTCGCGGTCCTGATAATAATCGTTTTTTAGTTTTCTAAGTTGCAGAAAAAAAGAGGGCCAAACCTCTCTGATGAAGACGGGGCGACCCAGAAGAGGCTGCTCGGACAACTCTCGAATGGCGCGTTGCGAGTCTTCTTGAGAGGCGAACTCGACAATTCTGCAAGAAAGTCAGAAAGAAAAGTATAAAAAGAGGAGAATTGCTTACCCGCAGCCTTTGGACACTCCGGTCGGTGTAACGAGTACTTCGGCGAAGAGGACCTCACCAGCTGCCAACCCCAAAAGAAAAGCTCCCATCAATATCCTCTCAACAACTCGACCATTCCGGCACAAAAAACTGAAAGAAACACGCTGATCCTTGCCACACAAACTCACACTCCTGCTCCAGTCCGTCGGAACACCGCTGAGGGCATGCGCGTACACGTTGGAAAGTAAACTCCAAAAGATCCACATCGCTCCGCATCAGCACTCTGCTGCTCTACCCCCGCTGCTGCTGCTGATGCCACGCCCAAAAACCAAAAACATGCACAAAGAACTAATCTGAGATTCCCCCACCCACCTCCCCTCATGAATTCCATTAGGTCCCTGTACTTGACGTCGTAACTGAGGTTGCCGACGTAGACCCGATTTTCTCTCTTGCTGATTTTGGCAAATTCGACGGCTTCCTCGTGTTCGGCGTTCATGGGACCCCCAAGTGAGCGCGAGAACGTGTCCACTCCTTTACGGTCACGGCTACGTGAACGGGTTCGTGAACGAGAACGAGAGCGTGACCTTGACCTGGAGCGACGACGACTGCGGCGAGGCGATGCAGAACGACGTCTGGAACGAGAACGACTCCTGGAACGTGAGCGCTTACGACGCTTTAATTACACATGATGAGGTTTTATTTAAAAGATGTGAAAGGAGCTACTCACATCGCCGTTACGCCTGTCAGGTTCCCAGTGGTCTCCCACTCCGCGCCTGGAGCGTCCTTTCAAGTGAAATGTGTGAGTGAGTGTGAACAAAGACGTGGCCAATACACACCTGACTCCCGTCTATCACGGTCACGGTGACTATCCTTGTCGCGGTCCCTACGGCCACTATCCTTGTCGCGGTCATCGCGGTCCCTGCCCCTGTCCTTATCACGGTCATAGTCACGATCCCTATCCCTGTCTCGGTCACGGTCTCGTTCTCTGTCGCTGCTCACAGGTGCTATGATTGTCTTTTCCTCGGTATCCTCCTTGTTCTTCATATCGACGTCCATCTTGTGGTAAAGTGCGACTGATTAACGGGCTGGCGGTGAGTAAGCTATAGGAGTGGGAAGGATGGTGTCGTCGGAAAGGAAAATTCTCAACGAACTGAGTCAAGTTTTCAACTCCGTAGGTGATTACATAATCAGTTTTTGGTCATAGCGCTCAAAGCTTGTTCAAAATTGTTCGAAGTCTAACCGATAACCCGATGTCCTTTCGAATGGCATGCTATCTTACTTGAGATCAATGCCCATATAAGCCCCTCCTGTTCCCCTATGCTTCTTTCTACTTTTTCATGCTAAGCCTCTTCACAAGAAGTGGTCGAGCAGTTACAAACCAAACTATTGGGCTTCCTAAACAACAGCAGCCTCGATTCAGTACTAGATGTACGGTGTCATGTCATCAGCCATTGGAGATCGCGATTCATAACTACACCTTGGCTGTGGGTCAGTCATGGTGATGCGCATAGACTCTTGCCTCTTTTGAACTGTGTTCCTTTTCTACATATGTGTATACAAGTCACCATCATCGATAAGAAAAAGAGGTCACCTGCGATTTCTTTGCTTCTCAGTCTCGGAACACATGGTTTGGTGGCGTCATGATCACTCCTGACACCCTGCTGTTCTTATCAGGATTTGATTTGCATGAAATGTCAGCTTGGGGCCAAAATACGTGTTTCCAGTGGTTTCAGCCTTCGACACATAATAGTCTGGCTTTAATGGATCAAAACAGCAAAAGTGTAGACTATTTGTCCCAGGCAAGATAACTACCCATACTACCAGAGCGCTGTCGGAAGCCCATTTGGCCAATTGTCAGACGAGAAGCATGTCGAAATAGGCACTTGACATTTCTTCATGACTCGTGCAAGACCTGACTCGTTTGTCTCTGTCTTAAACAGCCGTCCTTTTCGACACAGCACATTATGATTATCAGTCACACCCTATTCAATGAGGTTGAAGAAAAAGTCAAAGGATATCCTGTTTACCCTGTTATCAATCGGTGCCAAGTCCACAGCGCCTGGGTTACTGGTGACGATTCTTTCACCATGTATCCGAAATAGAAGGCTAATTCTTGCCGTAGGTTTGCCCAGCGATCACCTCCCCAACTGAATCGACGCGTATGGGCGACGAGTCGCAAGCTCCAAGGCCACCCTTGCCCTTAAACATCGAGTTAGATGGTTCAGATAGTATTGACCCAACCAGTGGGCAGCGCGTTTCAACTTCCCATTCGAAACAGAATACGCTGTATACTGCTGTCAAGGTTGGGGTTAGGCTGATTGAAAGCGCATCCCCGGCTTTCCCACCAATCCACAGCGTGGCCAAAGGACTCACATTCATATTACAGCACCACGAGGTATGTTCGTCCAGCGCGCTTTTTGTTCATACACAATCAACGTTGACGTTGTTTTGAAGGGATGGATCAGGAACCGCGATGACGTAGAGCGGCTCGTCAGGAGGCTTGAAGATTTACAAGTCCAATTTGAAGACAACAGGCAGCAGTGTTCTCATCAGCGTGGTTTTTTGGAGTGACCACAATTTTTTAACAGCAGGTATTCACATACTCATGTAGACTTTGATAGCAGCAAATTACATATTGTAGGGGAGTCTCTTGAAGCCCTGAAGGTAAGGCATCCTGTGGATAAATATATCTCAGTGGTCGAAGACGGGGCCATGATCTCGAGATTGGTCGACGACGTGCGAGATGCTATAATCGAATACTCTGTATGCTCCATGTATCTTCGTTTTACCATGACACAATCTGACGACCGGCACACAAGGCGGCACTGCAAACTGACATGCATTCAAGGATGTCAGAACTCATGGTCAGAATTCTGCTTGACATGTGTCTGTACATCTATTAACGGTCTTCTAGGACGCTGGTGATTGACTTATCTCTTGATCACCAGCTACATTTCTGATGCCAGAATGACGTAGAAGAATACAGACTTTTGCGAGCTATGCCGATAGCTCATGATGCCAATCACCTGGCCAAGCAGCATCAGCGCTGCTTGAAAGGCACGCGTACCGATATTCTGTCGAAGCTTGAGTCCTGGGCATCGGACCCGCTGTCCTCTCCTGTCTACTGGCTCAGTGGCTACGTAGGCAGTGGTAAAAGTACGATTGCGCAAAGCTTTTGCGAACGTACTTACTCCGATGGCCTTCTTGGCGCTAGTTATTTTTGCTCCCGCGATTACTCTGACAAGAGCAACCTTCATCTGATTTTCACTACTCTATCCTTCCAATTGGCATACCTTTTCCCCGAGATTCGAGCACAGGTTATAGCTGTTCTAAAGAGCCGCCCGTATGTTGCTAGAGAGCCTCTCCACAATCAGTTCATGGCCCTCTTCCTCCAACCTCTTCGCATCACCCAGGTATCTACCCTGATAGTCCTCGACGCTCTGGACGAATGCAAAGATGCAGAGCCAGTTTCAGCCGTACTTTCCTTAATTTCCCAACACATTCAGAGTATTCCTAATGTCAAGTTCTTTATTTCAAGTCGAGCAGAGCCTTCTATTCGAGCTGCATTTCGTCTTTCGACTCTCCGAGAGGCAACCACTTTCTCTGTCCTCCATGACATTGGAGCGACTTCAGTCGACCACGACATTGAAATCTTCTTCCGAGTTCGACTCGCAGAGGCTATGGCTAACCGAAGTGATGTAAATTTGCTGGAGGCTTGGCCGTCCCAGAGTGAAATTGAGATGCTCACTATCACCTCTGGCCAATGTTTCCTATTTGCCGCCACTTCGGTCGCGTTTATCCTCTCTCCCATCCACCAGCCAACCGAACGGCTGAGAGCGTTCACGTCGAGCGCGCATCCACCATCGATCGGTGCCTTCCCCTGCAATAGGATCTCCCGAATCGACCAATGCTACTTCTCTGTTCTCGATTCGGCGGGATACAGTACTGCAGACGACTTGGATTATGAGCGTTTGCGGCGTATATTGGGCTCCATTCTTTTAGTTGTGAACCCTCTTTCTATAACGGACCATAGCCTCCTCCTCGGACTCACACCATCGACCATTCGATCTTTGCTACGCCCGCAGCACGCTGTTGTCCGCGTCCCCGAGGATGATCTCAAACCTGTTACGACTTTTCACAAGTCATTTTACGAATTTCTTTTGGACCCACATAGGTGTAGAGACTCCCGCTTCTACATCGATGAGAATGTCCACCACCGTATTCTCGCACTTGGCTGTCTCCGCATTATTAATGAACAGCTCGAGAAGACCGAAGTCGGTGACTCCAAATCATATACTGCACCCAGGCGTATCGGAAGCGCTTTGCAATACGCCTGTTGCTACTGGCCTGAGCACCTCCTCAAGTCCAAATTGACTTCAGCTGATGACGAAGTCTGGCACTTGTTGAAAGGATTTTTAGCCCATCGTCAAATCTCGTGGGTCAACGTATTAATCTCGTTGGGTGGAGAAGTTATTATGTCGGCTCTGGACAGTGTCGATGCTCTATACAATGGACAGGCCGCTTATTTCGACGAAATTCCCATCTGTCTCCTCAAGGTTCGGGATTATGTCAAATAACCTGAAGGTCAGATCAGAGACTGTGGCTAGCTGTCCTAGGCTATTTTGTCATGTATTCAATTGGGTAGCAATTTGAAGGAACTATGACATGAAGTGCGAGTTTTAAAATCCAGATATCGAGAAAAAAAACCTGAGAGAAACTGTCAAGCACTGGTAACATCACTGGCGACAGAATCACTTCCATCCATGGCCATTTTCGGCTAGTCAGCCATGGCCTCCTCGATTCCTTCCGAGCTCATCATCGAAATATTTTCCCACATCCCATGCAACAACGCCCAAGCTCCCGATCGCGTATTCATATCGAGGTGTTCGACCGTGTCTCGTACTTTCCGTAACATCTGCCAAGCTCGCCTGTATGGCAAGGTGGACCTCGTCTCCTTCAACGGGACAGCCCGGTGCCAGAAACTCTACAAACTCTTGAAAGAGTCACCTCACCTGGTGTCCCTCGTTCATACACTCAATGTACAAGATGGTTGGCGGACCGATGAGAAATCACAAAGAGTACATTGGACGACTTCAGAGCCAACCTTCCACCAAGTCCTCGATATGCTCCCAGCGTTGAAAACGTTGTATCTAAAGTCAAGCACGGCACTGCCATTCAAGTGGGATGATATGGGTTCGACGCTGCAGCTGTCCTTGTTACGCATTTTCGCTCTACCGTCGTTGACAAAGATCAGGATTTGGAATATAAAGATTTCTCCTACCGTCTTTCTCTCTTCGCCTCAATTGCAGAATCTCAGCATCGTTCGGTCTCCTCTTGTCCTCCAACTTGGACCAGCACCACCGCGCGATTCCAGCCGACCCAGACTCACATCCCTGACGATCGCATCTGCCATGGAAGATCTCACTGTTCTCTTTTCGACTCTCGATCTTTCACATCTAAGAAGACTTGATGTCAGGCCGAGGGGGGAAAATATTGGCATTTTGCCTAGCATCCTAAAGGCCTGCAATTCATCGTTGGTGTCCTTTTGCTGGAGAATACCGACGGCAGCGCTTTTCAAAACCAGCGAGGCTATGGCCGCGGGTATGTGCTTGCACCTATGAAGCCTAGTGATCAATGGACTGACATGCTAACATGATGGCAGCAATGCCGCTCTCCGCTCTCCCACCCAACATACAGACTTTTACGCTCTCCATGGACGTCGACTCTTTGCCTGCGTCAGACACATTGGAAAGACTGGCACCTTTCATATGGGCTCTTCGTGCTCTAGAAAACCTGGCCCCCATATCATCCCTGAACGACTTGACGTTCGACATTCCGTTTTCTGATCTCGAGCGGCTCGCGAGCTTCTCCATATGGGATGATATGGACAGTACACTTGCTGCTCCAGGCTCGTTCGAAAGGCTCCGGTGTGTTACTTTGCGTCTGCAACGGAGTTTCTATTCGTCCCAGCAAGTCCATCTGTTGCAGGGCTTGATATGGAATCGCTTGCCTAGATTATCGCTTCGGGGCATATTAAGAGTCGAAATATCACTAGAGTAGAAATTTGGACAGCACCCATGCGGGCCAATTATATATACCACTATCATCACTCGCCCGAAACCTTCGCTGCTCTTAGACAGGGGAGCTTTCACTGATTCGGTCAAGGACACATACACATCTCCCCAGCTCCCCAGCGACCACACGGCGCAAATGGCAAAAAAGGGAAAAAAAAAAA
>JABCKO010023901.1:0-10459 GCA_018855915.1 Tephrocybe sp. NHM501043
CTGTGCTCTGCTTGCAACACGGAGACGCGATGACCTTGCTGCTGCACTTCTGGCTTGTGTCGTCGGGGGATCCCTTTCTTTCTTTTTGATGGTTTATTCAGATGCATGTCTTTGATGTCGCTCTGATACCAGCAAATGGATTCAAGGGTTTTGTTCATGGAACTTTGTACTCAACATTGATGTTATGGTGTATATTTCTTAGAAGCAGTGTTCTTGGGTGGCGTAACCCTTCCCTTGTGCTGTTGTAGTAATTTTCTACAGCACGTAGCGATTTGGTTCGGCTTCATGTTCTCCCTCCCTCGATTCTGATTTCTCTTCATTGGATTATAATGCATGTCATCGCATGGCTATATTGACAAAGAGTCTGATGCGGTCAAGATATTCTTCTGAGGCAATATTTTCTTCCATGCATTCAAAGATAGACACACTCGATGAAAGGTTTGTAGTAACCCTCGCCTGCCTGCGAAACCGCGATGTAAAGCGGTGGTAAGCGACATCTCAGAAGAGGAACGGACCCTTGCCACGCGTCCATTGCCAGCCTGCACAGATACCGCGGTCAATTTAGTATTATAAGATCACGACAGAACTCAATTCGAAGGGATGACAACGCGCCAAAATCAACTCACGGTCGAGAATGGATTCCGCCAATTCGCAATATATGGCTACTGAAGTTCGTGAGCAGCCGCGCAAGGTTCAGACTCGGGTAGTAACGCACCTTCCCCATTTTGCATATATATTCCTTAGAATAATAAAGACATGACGACCATGTTCCGAGTTATCCTACCGGTGACTCCAGAGACTCGGACATATGCAGAAGAATTGGGCAATATCCGGGAGATCTTCATGAGCCGTGCGTGGATTCAGCATACCAGTTCCTTTGTCAGTGCCCTTGGGATCTTGGATGATTTCCTCAAGGAGATCGTATACCTGGTGCATACAACCCGTTAACCAACATTGTCACTGAGGCTCATTGGGGAAAGACTTATAGCTAGTGTATCGTTGGCGATTCAGCATACTTCTTCGAACAACGCAAAAAGCTTTCAGCTTGATTAGTGTCAATCGCGTATGATCGCATGAACCGATCGAGGAAAGTCCTATTGGTGGACTTGGCGTTCGCACTCCTGTGACAATGCTTCGTGGTCTGGCGGAAGTTGAGGCAGGGAAAGAGGGAATTTCTGCTGTTTACTAGTTGGTGCTCATCGCTGAAAATTTTCGCTTTTGACAAGGATCCTCAGCCACACCAAGTCCTGCAAAACCACTGAGTCCGAAACGGTCAGCAAACGGTCAGCCTTTCTCTTCACAAGTGAACTGTTCCAGTATAATAAAGTCATCCAGTTCCTGATCCGCCATCCAAGAGGCCTTGGATATGTGCTTGGCCCTGCGAAAAATAGATATTCGCGGCCGCCCGCCCGACTAACCTTTAGACAAAGCTCGAGTCCCACGTCATCAGATTGAAACTAGAAAAGGGAGTCCGCAACCAGCAGCATGAAATGTGGATGGTGGTACTTGTCCAGCATCTCTTCAAAAAGAAATGTCTGATCCCTCAGAGATCGGACTTGGGAATTCTGAACTTGTCGTGCAGCATCATCTTCAAAAACACATGTAGGTAGTTCTTCAAGCTAAACTCGGCCGGGCCATCGAAAATGGAGCTTGCCTGCAGATGCCACGAGGTAGGGGTTGACACCATGGAAGCTAAAACGAAGATGGTGGAGCGCAATCAATGTGACGAATCAACTTTTCAGGTTATATCTAGCCACGTGCACAGTCTTGAGTCGGTATTTCCAGAGTTCCACTTAGTGATAACTGAACGGGGAATATCAAATGAACTCACGCCGGCAAAATAAATTTTATTTCCAAAGTTTTCGTCGACGAGACAGATTCCTAAACAAAATGACGGCAACAAGGATCGATCCAACAGCAGAAACAAAACTGGCTGGGGAAACGGCACACGAACGACATTCGATGGAATAGTTGAGGACATACATCACCAGAGAGCCGGCCAAACTGAATAATTGCCATCGAAGAAAAATGGCGGGGGCATTGACAACAATCTTCAGCACTTCAGTACATCTTCCATCTTGACTTAGGTAGCTGGACGTGCTCTAAGCAAGGAAACGTTATTAAGATGCGTATATGTGAAGAGATGATGTCGAAACGTACCGGTTGAAACTGGCTTGTATCCATTCTTACTGGATACCTCCATGCATGATGGAATCCAGCAGTCATAACTCCCAAAGAGCTGGCAGTCGCGAAGTTGAAGCTCACGTCGAAATATGGCTGTAGGTTATAGGCGACAAGAAAGGACATGGATATTCTGCGTTCGAGTGGAATGTCAATTCATGCCCAAGGAGCCTTAATCAACCTGGGGTAAATGATGGGCGATCCTTTAATCGAGTTGAACTGGTTCTCGATTCGAGCTCCATCTAGGACAAGCAGTCAAAGTTAATTCGGTGATCATGCGCTATTTCGCCTACAATCGTGCTCCAGAAGGTGTGTCATCCACCAGGTTAAATGAAATGGCTGTTTGTGTGCTATCGATCGAGGTCAGTCCACACAGGGTATTATCTGTCCTTGTCACGTACAGGATGTCGCCATGTACTTCAATTCTCGATAAAATTCGATGTCTTTTCGAGTCCAGTGATGTGTGAATTCTAGAAAATAGCTCAATACCGGGCATATTTACGATTTGGATTGTCGCGTACCTGAGAGATCTCGAGAAAGCGCCCCCTGAAGACGTTCAAAGTCCCGAGGCCTTTCAAAATCCGTCCGTCTACGATGACTTGAAAAATGCGTAACGTGGCGATAATAGTTCTGCATCAATATATTCTCTGCAATGAAACGGAGATGTGACGCAATTAAATTAGACACGACTAGGAAGTAACTTACCGAAAGAAATGCGAGATCTCTCCTTAGCGCTACGATGTGACGCCAACATACTTATTGCCACGTTGTGCAACCAAAATATCTGATCCGACCCGTGGTCAACGTAGTAGTATCCTCGCGGATGCAAGCCGATGTAGACTTCTTGCTGATCCTCCACGACTGCGACGCCAACACCTTTGCCTAGGCGCTGTAAAGAACGATGAAGCCTCTCGACTTCATTACGCGTGCCGCTATCCCTCATGTTGTCATACGTCACGATGTTTGATGTTTTGTGGAAGAAGTAAGATCTTCCGTCGATATGTTTACATTCTTTCCAAGCGCTCGGTAAATCCCCATATCCGTGTAGGCGCCTAAACCGCCTGACAATCAGCACCGATGGTAGCACCTGTAGAAGAATAAACTCCTTACGCGTCCAGTTCACCATCGCCAATACAGACCTCCCTGAGCCCCTTGGGATAGATAACCTGTGGCGTCTGTTTTGGCGAACTGCATGGAAGATGATCTAGATCAACATGGGCGCTAAAGTAGCACATTACAGCAAGCCAACCTCAATGTGAAGGGCAAGTAATGGGCTTGCAATGGAGTAATAGGAGAAATGAGGTATTCTACCATGTTAGTCGCATTGACTCGGGCGGTTGTCAAGTTCAATGATAAAATCGGAGACAGGACGCAGAACTCGGAGATGTGCAACGAGCCATACCCCCGAGTCAACGTGATCGTGACAAACACAGCTTATAGACGAGCACCGGATTAATTTACCGGGCCATATATGCACATCCCGAACCACAGAACCTTTGTGGGGACGTACACTACGACAGCTGACCACGAATTTTGAAGTCAGTGCATGTTGGAAATAGAAAAGCACAGAAAACAGCCGATAATCATCATAGATATATAAGCACCTGCATTTCCGGCCGCTAGATAAGCCTTTCGAAGGGTGCATAAAGCGTTATTGGTTAATTCAACCGGAAGTCAACTTCAAGGGGTGTTGGCAGTGCCGCACGCCATCACAAAATGCGACAACCTTCGGGCATTGCCGAGAAAATCTAAAATTCTGGTCCCAACCACCACCACTCCCTTATCGACATAAAAATGGCGCAACAACGTATGGCGCTGTGGGCTGCAGAGGCCGACATTGACGAGGATGTCGACTTGCATCTTGCAATTGGAAACTATGGCCAAAGTGGCCATTTCGAAGATGGTGAGGGCAGCTTATGATATTGGGGAGACAACGTGCACTGATATTGATATGGCGTACTAGCCCAAATTCAGGCGCCGCAGATCGACGAGGCGACTATCTTGGCGATGCAGCAGCATATGGCGCAGCAGGCAGCATTCTCGCAGATTCCAGATGTCGTCAAAGCTGTGAGTTACGTCTTGTGTGAAGATATGATGATGACCACTCACTAGTACTTTTCTATTCTAGTTCATCGTGCACTTTCACCAAGCAGTCCTTGATAATAACCTTGCTGAAATCACGATTGCGTACGAGAGTGGCTGGAACAAGTACACGGAAAAGTTTTACTCGAAGAGCGAGTGGCCAGAGGCGGAGGTTATTGCTCCGCTGGTTAACGACGGTGAGTCGTTTTCAGTGATGTTTGGATTGAGTCTCACTTATGTGCCTGCCAGACCCCATTTTCCTCATCCTCTATCGTGAACTCTACTACCGTCACGTCTACTCTCGTCTCCAGCCTAACATAGACGACCGATTCCATTCCTACGAGAACAGTTGTGAGCTGTTCAACTACCTCCTCAGTACGTTACTTCAGCCCTATTTATTCCCCGATCTTCGTTTATGGCGTTTTTATAGACTCCGAGGGCCCAGTGCAGCTCGAGCTCCCCGAGCAGTGGTTATGGGATATCATCGACGAGTTCATCTACCAGTTCCAGGTGTTCTGCACTTGGCGCTCAAAGGTGAAGTCGAAGACTGAGGATGAGCTTATGATGCTGGCCGACGGTGGACCGGTGAGTATTGAATGATCAATCATAGCGTTTCTTTCAGCCTAATTTGTGTACCTCAGGTCTGGAGCTCTTATAGCGTCCTCAATGTCCTCTACTCCCTTATCCAAAAATCCCGCATCAATGAGCATCTCATCGCTCAACAAGAAGGCAAGACGCCAGAGGAGATCGCGTTCGTGTATCTTTCAATGACTCCTGGTGACTTGGCTCAAATAAATATATCCTTTACAGTGAGATTATCGGGGATTACGGACAACGCCCACTCTATCGCAATCTTGGATACTTCAGTCTTGTCGGCCTTCTGCGAGTTCACGTATTGTTAGGAGACTTCACTCTCGCCTTGAAGGTCATGGAGAATGTCGAGCTCAACCAAAAGGTATGGATTAGCTCACCTGCCCAAGCCCCTCTTCAGTTCCTGATCCTGTATTAGTCGCCCTTTACCCGTGTGACCGCATGCCATGTCGCAACTTATTACTACGTGGGCTTCTGCTACGTGATGCTCCGCCGTTATCCAGATGCAATCCGGACCTTCGTCAATGTCCTCAACTTTATCATGCGGATGAGGCAATACCATACACGCAGTTACCAGTATGATCAGGTAAGTCCTTGTTAGGTAGTTCTGTTTCTTCAGCTCAATGCCTTTGTTCCACCAGATCAGTAAAACAGCTGACCGGATGTATGCTTTGTTTGCCGTTTGCAATGCTCTCTCGCCGAGTAGGCTGGATGACAACGTCGCGAACATCTCGAAGGAGAGGTACGGAGAGCAGTTCGCGAAGATGGCCCGCGGAGGGTAGGCCCTGACTAATCGCTTTCTGCAATCACCACGACTAATAACTGTTTTCCTAGGGAGGAATCTCTGCCCGCTTTCGAAGAGCTGTTCCTTTACGCTTGCCCGAAATTCATTACTGCTAACCCGCCTCCTTACGATGACCCCGCCGCCCTCTCCGCCCTCGTCGCACCTCCCTCACCGATAGACAGCTCTGCCCCACCCAGCCCCACCGACCCTACCCACCGCCATCTCAGCCTCTTCCTTGCGGATGTCGCTGCTCAAGCGCCTGTACCAACGCTCCGGAGTTTCCTGAGGTTGTACACAAGTCTAGGAGCGGCGAAGTTGGCGAACTTCCTTGATGTAGATGAGGAGGAGATTGTGCAAGAGATGATGTTGATGAAGCAAGCGAGCAAGAGTGTGAGCAGAGTGGCTGGCAGCGAGAGAGGCAGCCTGTTGGATGGCGAGACGATCACAACGAGTGACCTCAACTTCGTCATTGCTGAGGTAAGCCATTCAAGACGTTTATTGTGGTGGTGCATCAATTAACTGGATTCTACAGAACATGGTCCACATTACCGAATCCACAATTGGGAGACGTTATGCTGGCTGGTTCATTAAGAACACGGAGCGTACGGCACGGATATACGACGATCTCAAGAACATGCCGTTACCTCAACCTGCCAAAAATGTCGCTACTCCTTCGGTGGTATCACCAAGTGCAGATGCCCCTTCCAAAGCTCCGAGGACCGGAGGGCAAAAGGTTGCATGGGGAGGCGCCAAGGTTGCTTGATCACGGTTGATTGTCTTGAATACTTCGTATGCTATACATGTCGACTGTGTGAAATAGGACAAGCTGTTTTCGATCTGAAAGAGCATTTGGAATGTCGAGATATTTCTGACCTCGGCAGAACATCGCAGTAGTGTTCGGGAGGAACATCTGCGGATGGGCGGCGTCCACGTGACGGAACGCGTCCCGGCAGTTTCAGGCAGGGATCAGTTTTGTTACTTGTGTCTTGACTTGACTGCTTACCCGATTAGCACCGCTTGTATCCACTCGTTGACTCTCTGGCCCTGCATTCGGGGCGCTCGTGCGGTCCTTTCCTGGTCACCTCTTGTCATGTGCCTCTCGTCCCGGCTTTTTCAACCGCTCTGCATACGGTACACTTCGTCTTCTTCTCCCTCAGCCGCTTAGCGACCCTCCATCGCGTGTATCTTGACCCCACGGTTGCCACGATGAAGCTCGAGATGCTCTCAACCGATGTGAACTATATAATGCGGGAGTTCTTCGGGACCCCCTATATCGTCCTTTTGGTTTGCCAGACCATCGAGATGTGGGCCACTCGTTTGCTTGCACTGGCGCAGCTAGTGACGCTTTCGATCTCTGCACCTCCAGGCTTCCCGACGTCTGGTAATGGCTTGTGGTTCAACACATCAGCCAGCGTCTGGGCTAAGGAATGGCTTCCTGTCGGCAATGGCTACCTTGCAGGTAATTTCATTCTGTTCACGCGATCCGACGATGATTCTGACTAGCTTACAGCGATGGTACCGGGGGGAACCACGTACGAAGCTACCCAATTGAACATCGAGTCTCTGTGGAGTGGTGGTCCGGCATCGGATCCCGTAAATATCCACCATTCATCAAATTATTGTTTCAACATTGACCACAGCCCTCCGTAGGCGTACAATGGCGGCAACAAGCAAGCTGCCGATCGGTTTTCGACCGCGCGAGTCATGGACGATTACCGTAAACAGATCTTCCAGAGCCCGACTGGTGACATCACTAGTATGTTTGACAGACGTGATGAAAGCACCACCACTGATGGATTGGAACAGGTATTGAGGCACTTGGCACAGATGCAGGAGCTTATGGCGAGTATCATGGTTTTTCAATGCAAATGGACAGCTACTGAATTACGACTTAAGGCTCATACGCGGGGGCGGGGTACTTAGTGTCTAGGATCAACACAACAGGAACCGTGTCTAATTATGGCCGTTACTTGGATCTCGACCAAGGTATTGCCAGGGCAGTCTGGACTCAAGGAGGGGTCAACTACGTTCGGTGAGTCGCCACTCGATTCATTTTTTTCCCCAAAGTAACACAGCATTGCAAGCACAACTATCTGTTCACATCCTACACATGCATGTACACAACACATCACTACGACTGTAACATGGGGAACCGTTCCCTCCCTTCCGGATCTCACCTACTCATTTTCATCAGCCCTAGAATCCGGACTCCCCGCTCCTAACATCACCTGCCTGGACTCCAATACCCTTCGGATTCGCGGAACTATTGAGGCCTCTCGTGGAATGGTCTACGAGATCCTAGCTCGTTTAAAAACTACTCCTGTCAAAGCTAATACCACAACAACACAGTGTATTCAACTCCCTGTTCCTTCCGGTGCTCCCTTCAATGCTACCCTTCAGGTCAAAGCAGGTAGCTCGCGCGAGGCGTGGATCTCATGGGTCGGAGACACCGACTATTCTATGGACACAGGCAATGCCGCAGCCGGCTTCTCGTTCCGTGGGCCGGACCCACACAACTCCCTGCTCAGCCTAATCTCATCACCAGCAGTCGGATCCTCCTCCTTCTCCTCGATCCTTTCGCAACACGTCGCAGACTACAAATCCGCCCTGACTGAGAAATTCTCTTTGTCTCTGGGACAGAAGCCTCGACTGGACGTTCCGACCGACGTTATAAAGTCGCAGTACAAGATCGACACGGGAGATGGATATCTGGAATGGCTGCTGTTCAATTACGGCCGCTACATGCTGGTCAGTAGCGGACGAGGCGTGCTTCCAGCTAATTTGCAAGGGAAATGGGCTAATGGATATGGAAATGCGTGGAGTGCTGGTGCGTTTACTATATCACGTTTAGGCTTTCTCCTGATTGACTGTTACAGATTACCGTATGTTACTGATCGTCAGCGAATAACTTGCATCTCACCCAAGTAACTTTAGATTCAAACATTAACATACAAATGAACTATTGGGCTGCAGAGATGACTAATCTTGACGTTACTCTCCCTCTATTTGATTACTTTGAGGTTTGCATACGATTTTTCTTCGCTGCCCGTCTTAACTGTTGACCGACAGAAAACCTGGGCACCACGAGGTGCATACACGGCTCAAGTCCTTTATAATATTACGAGAGGTTGGGTTGTCCATAATGAAGTGAGTCAACAACATAACTCAAACTCAACAGTATTTTAACGCGGTAATAGATGAATGTTAGGAAATTATGTTACTCTCATAAAGCTAAACTCACACGTCCGTAGATATTCGGACATACAGGCATGAAAGGTCCTGGCGACACCGCCCAATGGGCTAACTATCCTGGTATGTTACAATCCCTGAGACGAATTCGGAGCCAAGAAATTGATTCATCTCATCCGCAGAGGCCAATGCTTGGATGGTAAGCATTCATGTCTTGCATAATATCATGCCACGACGCTCAATTTTGCAACAGATGCTTCATGTGTGGGACCACTTCGACTACACTAATGATGTCGTATGGTGGAAGGTTCAAGGCTACCCCCTTCTTAAGGTGCGTTTTTCAGTTTCAGCAAGAAAAAATACTTATGGTACTGTCATCAGGGCGTGGCCAGCTTCCACCTTGACAAATTAATTCCAGATCTCTATTCTAACGACTCCACACTCGTCGTCAGCCCATGTAACTCCCCAGAACAGACACCCATCACATTCGGTATTTAGCATTTCGCTGACTCATGGTATCTTTACTCAATCGAAAGCTGTCAGGATGTGCCCACGCCCAACAACTGATCTGGCAAGTATTCAACGCTGTTGAAAAAGGTTTCGCTGCGTCTGGAGACACAGATACTGCTTTCTTGGCAGGTGAGCACACCTACATGGCAACCATCCGCAGTTTCTTGACACGACGAAACAGAGGTCAAGGACAAGCGGGCCAGGATGGACAAGGGTATTCATATCGGCACTTGGGGCCAACTTCAAGGTTTGTGGCTTCAGTTCTACCAGTAGGAACATAATGCTCTGTCACTGACCTTTACTTCAGAGTGGAAGTTCGACAGGGACTCACCGAGTGACACCCATCGCCATCTGTCGCACCTTATTGGTCTCTACCCAGGATACGCCGTCACAGGATACGACCCTTCTGTACAAGGCACTCCAGCCACGAAGCAGCAAGTCATCGACGCGGCCACTGTCAGCTTGATCCATCGTGGAAACGGCACGGGCCCTGACGCTGATTCCGGCTGGGAGAAAGCTTGGAGAGCTGCTGCGTGGGCTCAGCTCGGGAACGCGGAGGAGTTCTACCATGAGCTATCAGTGAGTCTTTAGATTTTGTATTAGAACATGGTGCTGAGCAGAAATATCTCAGTACGCGATCAACCGCAACTTCGGACCCAGTTTGTTCAGTCTATACAACCCCTTCGACCCCGACCCCATCTTCCAGATTGATGCAAACTTGGCCTACCCTGCCGCACTTCTGGTAAGCCTCCAAATAACATTCCTTTTTGCATCCGTCTTAACCTAATCGTCTTCCAGAACGCGTTGATCCAGGCGCCTGATACCCCTACTGCATCTACACCTCTGACCGTAACTCTCTTGCCCGCGCTTCCGAAACAATGGCCGTCAGGATCGATCAAGGGTGCGCGTATTCGTGGCGGCCTGACTCTTGATTTGCAATGGAAGAATGGCAAGCCGGTGGGTGCATCGTTTATGGTTGACGCGAATGTTGTTGCACGTGACGTGGTGGTGCTATATGGGGGGAAGACACTCACGACTTTCACGACGTCAAATGGCCTCAGCAGGTCCATCAACAAATTCTGAGTGTTATAAGAATATTCAGTCTGGACCTAGATACTTGTG
>JABCKO010023902.1:8993-19090 GCA_018855915.1 Tephrocybe sp. NHM501043
AATACGCCAGACGTCAACACGAACACGCACAGAACCTCTCTCCCTGTCTTTCTGAGTGTGGTGAGGAACAGAATGTAGTCAATATTTTTCTGCTTACTAATAAATCTTATCTTATCGCCAACCCAAATCATTGGGATCACAAGTTTTCGACCTAGCCCACATCTTTTCGAACTCATCATCTATCATGGATTCGGCTGCCCCGCCTCCTTCTTCTATTCTCTTCGCTCGAGGAGTAATAGCGCGGCTGGCAGTCTGGTCCACACTAAGGATCGCTGTACAGGAGGGATGGGGTGGACCTGGGGCTGCCGACAAGCGTACTTGGCTTGCATCCGTCATCGTCGACACATTTGAAGAGCAGTCTCAGACACCAGACGACCAATACATTGAGGAGCTCCTCCTACAAATAATGGCCGATGAATATGAAGCGGTTATTGAAGATGGGAGTGCAGAAAGTGTGGCCCAGGATATTGTTCGGATGTGGGAGGAGACCCGAGTGGGCAAAGCTGAATGTGTCGCGAAGTTCGAAGAGCTCGCAGAGAAGGTGAAGGGAAAGAAGGCAGAGGCGCAGCAGGCCCCTCAAAATGAGGATGATGAGTGGGAAGATGAGGAGGATGGATCTGATGAGGATGAGGATGGGGACGAAGCCCCTCAGCTTCTCCAGCCACAGCCTCATCCCAGAAATGAGCCTGAGGTCGACGAAGACGGTTTTACGCTGGTTAAGGGTAAAGGCAGGAGATAACGTGAGTCATTAAAAATGTAAACACTGCCGTTTTGCTCACTGAGCTGTTCAGATTTGATCGCATTTTCATCACAGATGTATGGTGCCCTGCTTTTGCGCCACATCCTAGATATGGAAACCCGACACATTCATCCGGCCTCTGTTTTAAAAAATTTGCCATACGAGCTTGACGACTTGAAGACATAATATTCTTCATCCGCTGCCAAAGTAGAGCCTTTCCTTGTAGAAATACAGGCCTCAGGACTTGATGTGTGCCATCATGACGAAAGTTTTTCTGAGTCATCTCCGCACCAATAATTTGCAACCTTCACCATCCTCCCTTTGCACCTCCAAAAAGTCTTAGGTATTGGGAAAGGGCTAGGTGTTGGATGTCTACGAAGGATACTTTTGGCACTAATATACAATATTCGGGAGAGAGATCAAAGCATCCAGAACAGATACAATGCCTACAAAAATCTTCCTCCCTCGGCTCCCTCTATTAAGCCCGCAGACGTTTTTGCATCCAAAAATAGCTCATTCATCTCACCAATATCCTCGACCTCAATCTGGGAACGACCCGCAAGGGTCGCAAGTATCGATGCAGGTGTCAGAAGTTGTAGAGCATATCTGTTGAGAAGGGATCGCATCAGAATAACGGCTCGATGGAACAAAATGACGGGTAAAAACCTCAACGAGCTTTTTTCTCCTTCAGTAGCCAGCCTCTCCAACACGCCGGGTCCTAGCTTGAGGCCTTCGACGGCGGCTCGGAGGTGCAACACCTTGCCAACTTGCTCTCTGCTATAGGCCTCGGTCTTGACAATCATGCATCTAATGGACGCTGCATCAGACTGGAGACATTTAGTAAAGATGTTCAGCTCTTACCTATCCAGAAGATCAACAGGAACACCATGCGGGGCCACGATATCTGAGGTTCCGCGAACAAGAGAGTTACCTCTGTTAGTTGCGAAAATGACTGTTGGGGCCATAGGCGACTCCAGGAGTGCATTGAGATACGTGAAGCATTCAATGTCCAGCATATGGACCTGAGGCAAAATCATAAGTGACAGAATATTGTTGCACGAACGAGTTGTTCACCTCATCAATGAAGACGACACCAGGTACAACCTCAGCGACACCCTGGTCAACGTAGCTTTTTACGATCTTGTTGACCTCTGCTCTTAGCTTGTCTGTCACCTCCGTGCGGCCGCTCTTCACCAGGCTACCCATGACGCTCATAATATCCTGGCCGCCTTGTGGTCTTGCATTGGCCGAATCCAGATCTCCTAACGTAACGTCCTGCACGAGCTCCTTGCGCTTGTGGACATCTCCTTTGGGCAGAGGAACATAAGTTTCCGACTCAAGGTCGTACGACGAAGCGTAGGCATCAGATCGCCCAACACGCTAAGTGCTGTTAGAATTGGGATGATTGTAGTGATAAATTAAGTTCACCTTGACAGCACCCCCGTTATGTTCAATGTAGATGACATCTCCGACGACAATCTTCTCCTTCAGGATCGCCTCGTAGATACTGGGATCGAGACGTAGTTGTTTCGTACCCTTAACTGTCTTGAGCCCAACAACAACGTGAGATACCGTCTTGCCGTACCCGCTGAGAGGGTTTTCGGATTCTGTTGGTGTCATTTCTGTGACTTCGCCTTCGTACACTTCTTTTGTTTCCTTTATCCGCAGTCCTGAGAGAAGATGTCAGCGATGAACCTTGGAGAAAGCGTTTGGAGGAAAATCAGAGCATCGCATGCATGGTGAAAGACAGTCGCTTTCTGAACTACTCACCAATTGCTCTACGAAAAGCCTCTGCTAAAACCTCTGTCTTCTTCACCTCCGTACTGTATACCTCAGACCCCACCATCGGACAGAAAGGAACCTTCGAGCCTAGTTCATGGGAGACCGCCAACGCCAACGCCGTCTTTCCAGTACCTGGCGCGCCAACGAGAAGTAACGCACGTCCAGAGAATTTGCGCGACTTTATGAGATCTACAATGACTCCACAGGCCTATAGAGTGTTAGAATAAACATTTTGTCGGCGGAAAGCACCATACTTCGCGTGCATTGGTCTGTCCAATGAATCCTGCACCGTCAACATTTGCCAGGCCCTCAGCAGTGAGTCCCAGCCCTTTGATGTGAGAGTGGGGTGCAACTCGTGACGATCTTCCAGCGGAAGAGACAGATGGAGGTGGAAGCGCATTGTGCGCAACAGGCGCCGACGTCGAGGGTGTACTGGCCATCGCTGTCTATATGGAACTCTTTTTCTTGGATTTACTGGCTATTTTGCAAGATAAATAAGTAAATAAATAAACGAACTCGAAATAAACCTTTCAATCATTCGCACAGCCACCATTTACATAAGAGGCTCCAGTACTTGCATATGCTCTAAGTTCATATCTTCTGCCCCCTGCTGTCCTCAGCTTTAGGACAACCTGAAACAACATATTTGTATCACGATATACTTCAAGCCCATATGATGATATTGATGTTTTCGGACTAGAAGACGATCGGACCATGTACAATGCTGGAGGATTGGTCGTCATCCATTTATGACCGCAACAAAGAAATAGAGGATTGCGTGGAGAATGATATTATGTTCTCTGAAAGGAAGAACTCAAATGAGCCAGTCGCATTACACTTCGACTTTATCCGTGGAGATCATCAGTTGCCCATCACACCACAGAAGCCAAAAATGGTTACTTTTAGGTCTTGCCCTCGCATTCGACCTGATGAGCCACAAACCATTTACCATTATCAACTCGTAACACCTGAGGGCTCTATATCTGTTATCTGTCGTTCCTGTCCAATATCCTCCGATACTAGTATATCCAACAATTCCTCCCATTATAGGCCTACCGCATGGCCATTACTTTCGACGCCTTAGGTCAAATCCAAAACGACGCAATTGGGAGTGTGCGCTCTGTATCTGTGTCCGGTGGCAGATACGGCGGCAAATATACGTTCAATCCATTGGCAGTGGGGCAAGCGTCTTCCTTTTCGGGATGTTTGATTCCAATGTTTGCTTACTGATTCCAAATATGCCCAAAATTTCACATTTTGCTAAGTCAAATGCGGTTGATGACATCGCTCTGTATGCTACGTTCAACTTTTTCACAGTTATGCTCTAGAGCAGACCCAAACTCTCGATTTCTGCTACATACAAGCGCTGCTTTATCCGCTGCTAAGAGCAAGTCGCGCGGTAAACAAGGTGGTAAAGGTTATTACTTTTTAATTCAGTTTTATGAAGCTGTTCACTGAACTTTACTCGGTTAGGATCATCCCGTACACGACTTACAAAGGACTTGCAGAGAAAACCTGGTCGGAGGGTGCCAAATCTTGAGGTTGCTCCCAGAAAACGCGATTTTCCGCGAGATTTCGCTCCCCATGCTGAAGGTGATCGACCGGAAAGGATAGAAAGGCCATTCCCTTCTTTCAGGCGTGGCCGGGCTAACAACAGGACCGGTAAATGGGAAAGTGGTATAGAACACCATAATGGAACCTTTTCGCGTGATACTCGTCCCAGTGGCCAATGGGAAGGTCAAAGTGGAAGACCTCGACATTTTCGGGAGCAATCTGCGGACAGGAAACCCTTTTCTGACCATAGAGAACGTCGTGGAGAAGGAGAAGGATGGGAGGCGCGACGCGACGGCTCTCGGTCTTTTGGAAAACAGCGGGAAGAGGAAGGACGTGATGACTTACGATCTTTTCGGAAACAACCTATGGACTGGGATAGGAGGAGCTTTTCGGAGAACAGGGATCAGGCTAACCACCGGGATGTGTGGCAGGACAATGTCAGGGACCGACGAGATCGACCGAGTAACGAAAAGGCCGCCTCTGGGGATAGGGCCTCCATCGGGGATGTGCAGAAGCACTTGTCCCGACAACAGGAGCCATTCAGTTCACCTCGACGTGACGGTGAAACATCTCATAAACCTCACAAGACCGTTCCTATCATAACTGAGCTCTCAGATGCTGCGACTACTACTCGTCCCAACGCTGCTGAATTGGCGACGAAGTTCACATCTCCACCTCTTATGCCCGGACTTCTCTCTTGCCTGACGGACATCATTGGTCGTAACGCATCTCCGACCCCCATACAAGCTCTGAGTCTCAAGTGGTTGTTGAATGAAGAGGGGCAGGTCAACCCTGATTCAGGGTGGAAGCAGTTCCTTCTGGCTTCAGAAACTGGCTCAGGCAAATCAATTGCGTACCTTCTTCCCGTCCTACAAAACCTCAAACTATCTGAACTCAAGCTACCTACCTTGACACTCATCACCCTAAACTCATGCGACTTGCCTCGCCTCGCCTGCATCATCTTCCCAAGACACTGCAAACCGAATACGTGAGCTGGACCGGCGGTAACAAGCTCGCTGATATCGAACGCCGCATTCGTCGCGTTTGGGCCGCAGATTCATCCACTCTTGGTATCAATGGGAACAAGCAAAATCTCAGCAAAGTCTTGATCTTCTGCAATCGAAGCAACAAAGTCGATGAGCTGTCGGTTTACTTGGAAGAGCAAGGTATCAAGAATATTGGCCTCAGCAGCACGAGTGAACACAGGAAGAGGGGATCGAATCATCATCTTGATGGATTCCTTCGGATACACGAAGCGAAAGAGTCTGAGGGAGGTTCTAGTGTTGCTGCAGAAAGGCCCTCGTCGGAGGGATCGGACCCGAAAGTTCACCCGCATGTCATGATCACCACATCTTTGCTTTCTCGCGGGCTTGATTTCTCTCCTCAAATTAAGCATGTCTTCATCGTGGACGAGCCTAGGAACATGATCGATTTCTTGCACCGTGCAGGAAGAGCTGGGAGAGCTGGGGAGAAGGGGAAGGTGGTTGTGTTCGGAAAGATGAAAGGAAGAGGCAGCTCGAGCGCTAAGGACGTTAGGCAGAAGGTCAGCTCTCTGCTTGCACATTGAGTAGACCAACATGCACCTTTATCATCGCTTGCTTGCATGACTTGTGTCTTCCGAAAATGGCTGGGGCCAACACACTACTCAATCTTTTACTACTGATGTATCATACTAATCGTTAATCTCATTGGATGTTAGGAGGTGTTCAATGTGTCTATGGTAATGAGTAGAATGAGACAAAGACCGTGACTTCCGTCATTTTGTGAACTCCACCTGTCAGATTTGAGGTGTCTTAGTGACCATAAAGTAGGGATTCTATGCCCTTTGCTTAAGCACTAGTTGTCTATCTGGAATCGATCCCTTGATAGGCCACTACACTCCGTGTGAACGTTTAATTCATTTGTAATGGATTCCGACAAAATTGACCCTCGAGCATCCCGTCGCAATACCATCATTTGATCAACGCGTTTTGATCATAGAGCATGCATTTAATTCCGTCCTCTAGTCATAACAAGGTGGCACTGTTAATCAACCAAGCTTATCAAGATTATCCATGGTCTCGTGTGTACAGAAATAACTTCTGACATTTTCTTGAACAGCCTGAGGCAACTTGAAGTTAGAGGCTGTTCGATCACTGGATGGTTGCGACGGACTGGTACTAGTGATTATGAATAGAGGCTATTTATGTACAGCCGCAGGCGACCCAAGATTGACGTAGTAGTTGATAACATCTGTGCTGTCTGCTGTTCAACAAAATTCTCTTTGTAAAACAGCAAAGTTGACAAGGACCATGTGTGTGGTTGGGAGAATCTATGTATATTCGGCTAGTACAACTGCATTTGGACTGGTTGTAGGCGTATGGATGTGAATGATCAGTGTTATCTGAAGCTTGTATTGATCACGAAGGTACTCGCGGCATGGAAGACCTCTCTTGATTAACTTACACATAATCATTGGAATCACTTGTCTGTTCTTAAAGAACCCTTGATGTCCTTTCTAACGTATGTATCTGGGTTGCAGCTTGAGCCAAATGATGGTATCAAAACTGACACATAGCTTACCCATCGTTTGAACTACCTGGCTGGACGCAATTGATGACCGCCACAAGATCATCAACACCTATCAGTACAGAAAACGTGCCTGTCCTTCTGATGTGAGGAGTGTCAAGAGACTGTTGGCCTTGTATGTGTGGAAGAGGAAAATAAAACTCAAGAACCTATCGCATTGGAATCAGAAGCAATTCGTTTCCGCTAGCAAGCATCGCCGCACTTGTAGCGTGAGATGGGCCACTACATATGGATCTGACATATATATTCCCCCATCATCGGCTCGACCACAGCAGGTACATACATACATAACAGCACTGAGAGAATATGACGACACAAGAATGGAAGGGAGATCATATATCCTGTTGTTCAAACTCGTTGCACCCCAGCATAACGATGGCAACAAGTGGCACGAAAGTTTGCCCCAGTCTTTCCATTTGCCAAGTTCCCGCATCATCCTTGGACACAAGCAGCAGCCTTGAAGAAGTTCACTGAGAATACAATTAGCCCCGTTAAACGCCGCGTCAAGGATAAATGAAAGGTTAGCAGATTTGGTACTGTTTGTCAGGCCTGGTAGTGGAGACCATCAGGTGTATTGCAGTGTGCCATGGGGAATGTTGAGTGCCTATAGGTAGCTGAAGCCTTTGTGGCCATAGCAGTAGCAGTGGCCGTAGTAATGAGAAAAGAGGTGATCCGTGGACAGTCTGAAGTGTTGTTTATGTACAACGGAACCTTCATACACAACATATGGGGGAACTCAGATCTATCAGGGCCGCCAGCTGTTTCTCTCTCCACAATGTCTGCTTCAAAACGTCTTCGGCCACCAAACATTAATCTGACGTTGGCCAGTCAGAAACGCCCACCAGATATCGAGCTCGAAGCTGAATCTCCTGTAGACTCTCTGTCGGACGACGAGGTTGAATTTGAGGAGTTCGAGGAGACACTACAGCTGTCGTCGGGCGAGTCGTCGCCAGCCACACCGCCTTCAATACCTGCTCTGAAACTCGACACGTCCGACGAGGAGAGCAGCTCGGATGATATCGCACGGGGACTGGCGGAGTTGAAGCAGTTGCGGAAGAGTGTGAAGCAGAACCTGAAGTTGCGGCCAATACGCTCGTACGGCGCTCTGCCCAAGGTTGACCTCAATGCAACTCCACGATCACCCTGGCCAACATCAGCAATGCCGTGGAGGGAGTCTGATCCCCAAAGCGCGACGAGCCCTGCATCAAGCACTGCATCCAATTACTTCACCCCAGTATCGACAGCTCACCTATCAACACCTTTCAGCGCTAGATGGCCACCCCTTCCTGATGCTTCTCAACCCTCAAGCTCTGATACTTCATCTCCACGAGGCCTAGAAGCAGCAGAGCTTTACAAACGGCTCATCTCACCAAAACGTCCACTCCTGATCGACGCGCGTGCCCCAACCTCCTACGTCTCCTTCCACGTAAAGCATAGCGTGAACATCGCCATTCCCTCTCTCATTCTCAAGAGATGTCGAAAACCTGGTGGTGGATTCCAGTCGCTCGATGCTTTGCGTCAATTTATCACTACAGATGACAGTAAGCAGTCTTGGGACGAACTGATATCAAATACTCCTTCAGCATGGGACGGCAATGTGGTGATCTACGATGACGAGATGGATCCTAAGGATAAAGATAATGCGGGCGTGACAGCTTGGGCTTTGATCCCGGTGCTTTCTCCCTTGGTCACCAATGGCAGTGTTGATTATCTCGAGGGTGGGATCTCAACCGCAGGCCATGATTCAGCTTTCGAAACTCTGATTATATCTGGTGGAGAATTAGATTTTGGTTTCAACGTTGATTCTTCGCCTTTACAGACTGGAGGTGGCGGATTAAAGAAGGGTGGTGGATTGTTCCAACTTGATACACAATCCGCTTTCCGCTCGAAGCCTCTCCCAGAGATTGAGCCTCCGTCAGTCATGTCGGTACATCCTCCTTCCCCTTTACCCATCATGCCTGGAGCAATGTCGTCTTCTCTGCCTACTCACCAGGGCAACCAACTGGATGTCCAGATCGCAGACCCTAGTCCATCGCCTCCACCCTCACAAGTCAGCTTCCACCGCCCTCCTCCCCCTAACAGGCGTCCAAGCGTACCCACTCTACGACGAATCGACACTCGTTCCGCCGAGCGACTCAACTCAAACGTCCCCAGCCTCTCCGTTCGCACACGGCCTTTACGGTCTGCGACCCTGGCCGTTCCTCCTTCCCTCACTCTTCAGGCACCCGCTTCACCCTCCCATCTGAGCCTTGTATACTCTAATCATTCTCCACCGGGTTCAGCAGCACGCTTCCACACACCCTCCTCACCATCACACGACTTGTCCAATTTCCTCACCCCATACTATACCCCTCCTCACACACCCGGAACACCGAAGCCATTCATGCCCCCATCACCTGTAACTGCGCGACCCGAACTTGACAATCCTCCAACTACTGAAGAGACCTTCCCTGCATTCACAATATCCACGATTCTCCCCAACTTTCTCTACCTTGGTCCCGAGCTTACCGCCCCAGAACACGTTACGGAGCTTCAATCGCTGGGGGTGAAGCGGATTCTGAATATTGCCATCGAGTGCGATGATGATCAGGGCCTGAACTTGAAAGATGTGTTCAAGTACCACAAGATTCCTATGCGGGATATAGTGGAGGAAGAAAATATCGCGCGTGGGGTCAAAGAGGCTTGCGAAATAATGGGTATGTTTCACTTGATTCATCTCATCATCTCCGCTTCCCCTCTTACGCCTTTTCTCACTCTCAGATGACGCCCGCCTCCACTCGGCTCCTGTCTATGTGCACTGCAAAGCGGGAAAATCGCGTTCTGTCACCGCAGTCATGGCTTATCTAATACATGCCAACCATTGGACACTCTCACAAGCCTACTCCTTCGTGCTTGAGCGGCGGAAGGGTATCTCGCCCAACATCGGCTTCGTCTCAGAACTCATGTCGTTCGAGGAGAAAGAACTCGGTGGGAAGTCCGTTGGCGTCCATCCAACCGCGCCTGCTGGTACCACCCAGCACGACCAGCCTCCTCCGCATGATTCCTTCGGTGCTGCAATCGGGGGCGGAGGACACCTTCGTCGCGGCGGCCACGTGCGGGAAAGTCTTCCGCCAGACGTTTTGACTGGCATGGAGAGTATCAATGACGGGGTGACAAGCGGGTCAGTGTCAGCAGGCGGCCTGCTAGACAGAGTCAATGGTGACTCTGGGCAAGAGATGGAGATCAAGGATGCCTCTGGGCGCTATCGCCATGCACGACGAGCGCCTGTCAACGAGGCAACCTTGCAACCTATGCGTCGCGTCAGCAAGGCAGGCTTAGAGAGCTCCTACATGTAGGCAGCGCAGATACCCAGCTATAACTACTGTTACTACATTATCGCGTGGTCAACAACTAGTCTCAGTCATCATTTTGCTACTGTCTATCTTGCTCCTTTCAACTATCTTTTGGTGTCATA
>JABCKO010023904.1:0-18918 GCA_018855915.1 Tephrocybe sp. NHM501043
TTTTTGTATTAAATTGATTTTATTAAAGAACATGTCTAACAAAGTTTATACAATAAATATAATAAAATATGAAAGGACTGGCTGAATGAAGTGAAGCCTGTCCTGCACTAAACATGTAATTAAATACAAAAGGACTGGCTAAACAAAGTGAAGCCTGTCCTGCACTAAACATGTAGTTAAATACAAAAGAATTGGCTGAACAAAGTGAAGCTGGTTCTGCACTAAGCAAGGGGGGTTTTAGGGTCTCCCCCAACAAGCCATAGACAGAGTGCTGGAGGCATGGGTGAGTGTGCAAACTCTGTGCTGAAGGCACAGGTCATAAGCTTATACACTTTCTCCCACAATGATTTCAGAATAATGTGTTACATGATATGTGGTTGGAGATTTACTCATACAAGACATCTGTAGTACATGGCCAACATTGTGTTTATGAAATCCAATATATTTCCTTTTTTTTTTTGAATTAGTACTACTGCCAAAAATTTAGCACCTCCAAATCAGAGCTGCCAACCACATACAGTAAATTAGAACCTGCAGGAACACCGAAAAACTCAAAAATAGCAGCAGGACTGGCCTAGATCTGCCTCCTGATCCTCTCCCAAATAGGATTTGGGTGAAGGTGGTTTCACCGCCAAAACCCTACTAGGCCTAGTATTTTGACGTTCCTAATAGGCCTGGTAGGGGTCCACGTGACTGCGACTTTCGCTGCCAGCCGTGGAAACAGAGGTGGATCAGAGGGGCAGTTGATAACGAAGACACAGGCGAGTCGGAGGAACATCAACAATAAAACCAGTTGCTACAATATACACACGATATGGCCGAACAGAGATGTAGATACATAACCACGTAATACTATGGCTTTCTTGTCCTGTGCACCAACGAACCTCATGAAAGATTGTAGGTAACATCACATTCGATCATTCAAAGTATCTAATGACATTGTATTGAGCTTGAGCCAATAATACGGGTCCCGATCTTGGCTCAGATCTTCCGGATAAGTATATTTTGGGGGTGTCCAGAGATGTGATTGTGATCAACAGGGATGATGTTTTAAAAACCTCAACCGATTTTGGTGATGTACATAGAGCTAGAGAATGACGTGTGGGAGCAGCCGAAAAGAAAATATGACGCTGCCGGGTCGGACATCGGAATTACCATAACGGGATGGTGCCTGATTACATAGGTAGATAGACAGCCCTCCGAGGTTGAAATCAAAGCTTCGACCCTACAGCATATTTTGTAAAGCCGGTATAACTCGAGCGTTTGGTATGAACTAGCCGAATCGGAGGAAGGCTAGGATAGACGTTGACGCGGGAATCGATTGACGTGGTGTAGGTAATTCAATGGGAACCGAATAGGTAGTGTATTTTAACAAACACCCTTCATGACATGTGCACGATGTCCTCATTGTTCGGATAAGGCTATGTATTACTGACATCACATTGTATGCTTTGAGTTCAAGCCCCTTATAGAAGCAGGTGAGCATAGTCGTTCAATTTTTTGGGTTGATCCCCGCTAACCATAGTCTTGAAACTACGTGAATTCAAGAGACGGCGGAAGTGGCAGTCGGCTGGAGCGATCAGGTTCTTTTTCATGCATGAAACACCCGTATTGCTTTAAAATTAATCTCTCGCAGCATCGACGCCGATAAATACTTGATGCCTCAAAGAGCCCTTGCAAGGTTTTCCTTCCATGTTAGCCAAATACGCGATCCCAAGTAGCAAGAGCTTAGCTTCACTTGCCATTGTGCTTCCCCTATTTATAATTTTCTGCGCCTATGTCCACAATACTATTTACAACCCCTATCCGATTTGCGCACAAATCCAACGTTTCACTTCCCGCCACACGTCGGTAATCTACCCAGGTATCTGTTTACCAAACCTGCTGTACCTGCCTGTATACTGAAAGTCTTAGGCGATCTTCGTGGGCATTACTCTGCAGATATCTTCCATTGGGCGAGATCGAGTAGCCAACACGCAAAATGCAGCGTCCGGCCTGGAACACCTGAGGATGTTGGAATCATCGTATGTTTCTTAACTGCAATATTTCTCGGACGTGCTCTGAATTATCATTCAGCTGAAAATTGTCGCCTCAACTCGAACCCCATTCGCAGTTACGCTCCATTGACCTCTCATATTTGGCATGTTATAAACGATTGTTATAGGTCAAAGGCGGCGGCCATTCGTCCAACCCAGGCTTCTCTTCCACGGACGGCATACACATCAGCATGAAGCAATTCTCTGAAGTGGCATACAATTCTGAATCGCAGACGGTCGTAATCGGGGCAGGTCTTGCATGGGATGAAGTTTATGCCGCTCTCGCCCCATACAGAGTCAACGTCGTAGGCGGCCGCGTCCAGGGTGTTGGCGTTGCTGGATTCCTGCTGGGAGGAGGTAGACATACTGCACTCTTTGTTCCGGATTCTTAATCAGATCGCTTGTGCTTGCAGGATATTCGTGGTTGACAAATCAGCGTGGTCTGGGCGTCGATAATATTGTTGCATACGAGCTTGTCAAGCCCACCGGCGAGGTTGTCATTGTGTCAAAGTCCGCTCACCCGGATTTATTCTTTGGATTAAAGGTAAGGCGTCAATTCTTTATTATCCTAAGCACAGGCCTGAATACATATTCCTTAGGGTGGTTTAAATAACTTCGTAAGGCGGTAAACCTGATATTAATTCATTATTTGATTGCAAACTAGGGCATCGTTACACGTTTTGTCCTCAAGGCCTTTCCTCAGAAAGAGGTGTGGGTGAGTATTTCTACCTCATCAGCTCCTGTTAGCCTCAATCTCATGTTGCAACTGTCAGGGGGGGCTTATCACTTTCACAAGCCCTCAAGTTCCCGATGTCACCAGCGCCACAGCCAACTTCTGCGCGACCGTGGTTGATCCGAAGGCCAGCATCATCACTACATACAACTATGTTCTTGGGAAGGTACGGTTCGGCACATTTTGTCCCTTGCATAAGTAACATCTTCCTCAGCTTGGCGTCGCGTTAATCCTATTTTACGATGGTCCTGTCCCTCCGCCAGGCATCTTCGATAAATTTTTAGCCATTCCATCTTTCACCAAACGCGTTTATAAGCGGGAATTTCTCTCTCTGGTTATGGCAACGCCTGTCAATGTCATCCGAGGGCAAAGGTATGTGGTTGCCCCTTAAAGTGTCGCAACATTTAACTTGTCCTATTCATCCCATTCAACCACAGGATTGCCTTTGATACTGTCCCTCTCGCTCAATATACGCCCACTCTTCTGGATACCATACTCAACGAAACAGTGGTGAGTTTTTATCCAAATAAATATTTTTCATTTTTTATATACGGCTTTTCTCCAAGTTCTGGGGGAAGCACCTCAACCTCAAGAGTGGACTAGTCGTTTCATATGACGTCGAACCGTTTCTCCCCTCCATCCTTTTGCACGGGGGAAATGTTTCAAATTTGGATCTTGCTACCTCTGCGTATCCTCCATCACGCGCCGTTAGCCTTTCCCCATTCATCATCTGCTACGCGTGGTCGTTCCAGGTGTTTGATGACTTCTTCCACAAAGCTATCAAACAGAGTGCTGCTACAATCAGGCGAGTGGCAGTCGAAGAGGGTCATAACGTTGCACAGCAGGCTGTGTACCCAAACTACGCGGTTCATGGTAGACCAGTTGAAGATCTATATGGTTCAAATCTCCCGAGACTACGGCGTATACGTGAGCAAGTCGATCCGGAAAATGTTATGAGACTGGCGGGTGGTTTCAAAATATAGCATGGTCGCCTACCTTTTGGTTCTCGGTATCCACCAGATGTACGACTTATATTCCATGTATCTAGGCCTTAGATATATATCATAATGTATGACGTTGGGAATGAATCTTACATCAAAAATGCTGGGAATTGCCTGCCAATCCCAGTCAACCAGGATCGCTTCCAATGGACAGCATGAACACCGTTTTTAAGTAAAGTAACTATGTACGATGGAGAGTGAGGAGGGAAAGAGGGAGAGAACTCGAAATAGGAGGACGGACCGTAACACGATTCTGAGAAAGATTCGCATGTGCTTTGACCATGACTCTCAAAGTATTAGTTTTTCTATTATAATGTCATAACAGTAGAGCAAAGCGTTTGTTGCGCAAACTATTCAATTTTGTCCCGATAATCCATGGCAAGCGAAACGTCGAATAGATCTAGGCGAAGGGAGAAATTGCACAGGTCATAACTTAAGTGATTGGGGTCCTGACGTGTCGGGAACTGTCGCGGATTGGCAGGTGATTCCGAATTTCAAAATACAGACTTGCATCCGACGATTATGTTAGAAAGACGACTGTCAATGACCTAAAGGTAATCGATTGTATTTTTACAGCGATAAATGTACACCTAGAAGGTCAGTGGAACTAATAAGGAGAAAGAGATGACTGGCCCAATGCAGGGATCTTACGTGGGGTTAGTAGCATCGATGTATGGGAGAACTCTGTTTCAAATCATTCCCTTCAACGCCTCCAAACATCCAAGTAGGATCCTGCGATTCCCCACCGGGATCATGCCTTCCATTTCAACAGTCTCCGGATGCTCCAATGGCAACGAAAGTCGCAACACCTTCGTCGCCCTCGGCGGCTTCTGCGAGCTTTGTACGCACTCTACGAGATCTACCGAAATCTCCAGCTTGTAGAGGATAGGAGTAGTTCCCCTCATGATGAGACCAAGGAATATCTGTTTATCAACAGGAGCAAGGCGGGCCCGACGGCGGTCGCGGTTGTAACACTGAAACGCGCCAATGGCCTGGGCTAAGAGTTGCGCCTCGGCGGACGAGACATCGCCAGAGGGAAGTAATGGCGCTGCCTTTCCAAGGAGGAGGACTGTGTCACCAAGATGAGCCTCTGTGCTGGGAAAGAGGAGGCATGTGTCGGCCGTAGTATGGACAGTGCGTCCGCACATGAATAGGGGTAGGTCGTGATCCTTGCGAAGGACGCGACGATATTGGCCGCTTTCTTTTGGATGCTGCTTCGACGGCTTCGTCTCAGTGAAGCCGAGGAGCTGAAGGACATGGACGGTGAAGTCGGCGATGGCAGAGGTTTGATTCTCGCCAGGTTCCATAGCCTCTTCGAGGTACTTGAAGAACATGCGTTCTTCGTTGGTGAGCGCCGTCTGAGTGTGCAGGGGGTGAGGCTTCCTTGGGTAGGCAGCTTTGGTGTTCAAAATCGCGGGGCTGACACTAGGAGCGGGCAGGTCTCGGGCCCAGATGCCAAAGAAGGTGGATACATCGACGTCAACGACGTTGACATTACAGAGGTTGAGCTCTGCATCAGTCCAAGCAGAGCCGGACTTGACAGTGAGGCAATCAATAGGCGGGGTTGCGTGAGCCATAAATGCGGGGTATAGGAGGCGTGGCTGCGGGGAGCGGGATGATATATAGGCAGGCCGTAAATAGGGTTCAACTAGACTCATCGTGATTAATTCCGCTGTGCACAATTGAAAGTGAGACATAATCGCGCCTGTTTATAGCCTGACCGCAAATTGGAAATTAAGACCAATTTCTGGAAACTCGACTGGATTAGTGAGTGGATCGACCCCAAGAAAGCTAAAAAATCCTGCTACGGCTCATGGGTAACGAAGTCGATCTCGACAAGGCCATCCTGTCGGTTCAAGAATTGCATCCGTGGGCTTGTCAGATAGGCACGATTTCCAAATTGTTATCACGAGCGCTGCTATTTATACAAAAACGGAGAGATGGAGAGTGAGGGAGTCCGCAAAAAGGCTAGAACATGGAACGTGAGATAAACCTTCCATTGAACAACTATGATAAAGTACACAATGAGCGCCATGTGATTTGTGGAACTAGAATTTATCAACGCGAGCTAGTGAACTTTGCATTCTTCCCCGGAAATATGCGTGCACTCTTCAAGACAGCGCGAGAGAGCTGACATGCAGTTCTGAGTGGGTTGTTCAATGAATGTAGATTGTTGTCAACATGCGTTTTCAGTGACACAGCCACCAGATTGCATTTCTCACCAACCAATTTTGCCAGGCCTCGCGAGTTCCATGGTCTCATAATGAAATTAGTGAGTCCTCTATCAAACATTTATTTCGCCGTAGCTCTTATAGGCCACCGCAATGTGGAAAATCGGTTCCTTACTTCTCCATATCAACTTCATTCGAATCAGATAAGATCATGATGCTCTATGGACCATGATTAAATTTTTGGAGAACTTACTCTGTGCTACTCTGTGTTACCGGGCGACCGAGTGTTTGTGCAATTCGACCAACATGAATGGGCCCACCTCTGCATTTGTGGCTATTCATATGCTTCTTCTCCCAGCCACCCGTGTTCCACTACAGCTCGCCAAAGATGCATAGATCAGCCTCGCCTGATATCACCCGAAGTTGGAGCTTACGTTCACGAACTTCTATCTACACAATCGTCTCCAGGTTGAGCTATTGTTGTTGTTCTCAAAGACCCTTTTTCACCCACTGGCTTCAGGCACCAGCTACTTGGAGCTAGTATCGCTTGCACTTCAACTTCTCCACGTGCCCAGGTGACACCCGACACCCTTTACACCATCACATCTAACAGCAAGTTATTCCTTGCCCTAACAATGGGACTATTGATTCGAATGATTCTCTGAACATTGACCGGACTACAAAGGTTGCAACGGTGATTTCGGAATGGAAGCTCGCAGATACTATCGCAAGCAGCGAAGCGACGATCTTCGATCTTCTCGTACACAGAACTGAGTTACCGAGGCACGACTTTGCCGGCGCTCCCTCGAGGGCGGTGTTTCTGCTATGTTACGCCCCATCTTACTCATTTCTATGAACACTGAATAAATGTATTCATTCAGGTTGCCAATTTACGTTATCTGCGGCCATCAGCGTCTTTCAGAAGCACATTCCGGTACAACAATATGATGTTTGAAACATTGTCACATCTTCCCAAGCAGCTGTTAAACGTTTCCTTGGAGTCTTACGTCGATGAACACATTTTCGAGCCTGCAGGCATAAACTCTTCAACTTATAGTGTCAAAGATGCTGAAAGTCGAAGTTATCCGCCTGGATACATCTTCCCTCAGAGGGACCTTACTGTGGACTCCCTATCATAGCGGAAGGACATCGGTGATCGCTACGCGATTTTTACGCAGAGGAGCGTGGAGAGCTCCGCCCAACTCTTCCGTACTTTCAGAGACCCGGTGATGAACGCATATGGTCCGGTGCCGGAGGTGTAGTATCGTCCGTACGGGACATGGCGAAGTTCAATTATTTCAGAAAGTTTTCTCAACTTAATTTTCTCAGGTGCCATGGCTATCTACACTCCTCAACGGAGGTACGGTTCCTCAGACCAACGTCACTTTCATTCCGCCGGAAGTTCTCGCTCGCACAGAGACTGGCGTCACTGTCTCAGAAGGGAAAGCGGCAACGACCCAGCGTTCTAAACTCAGGTCGCACGCTTACCGAATCTGCGTGCGGCAAATTACCCACCAAGTTTTTGCTTTGTTGAAGCTTTTTGTAAATTAAATGGGAAGATAGCCACATTTACCAACGCGACTGGGCTTGGAATTGCCGTGTTCTCGAATGATGCCGACGGAGGCGTAGTCCTGGAAGCTGTCAAGTGGCGAATTATCGACGATCACTTAGGTCTGGAAAAGATCGATTGGTACTCAAAGTCAGTCTTACTTGACAGAAACTTTAAGCAATGTGTTTACCTATTCATGAATGCAGATATCTAACAGAAATCAATAAGTACTGTGCCAATAAACGTCATATGGCTCTTCCACGCCCCAAGATTCCTCAACCACCTCCGCACCCGATCCCCACATTGCAAACTCTTTCGTTCAAGCATAGTGTATACGGCCTTCTCAACCCATGTTACGTGCCGTCAGGAGCTCCTGACCTACACGACGACACGCCCTCTAT
The DNA here is from genome assembly GCA_018855915.1 of Tephrocybe sp. NHM501043. NCBI lineage: Eukaryota > Fungi > Basidiomycota > Agaricomycetes > Agaricales > Lyophyllaceae > Tephrocybe > Tephrocybe sp. NHM501043. The sequence goes on from JABCKO010023904.1 coordinate 7,892, forward strand.
TTCTTCTTCAGGCTCGCTTCACAACGACTCGGCACAGAGAGCTCAATCGTGTGCTACTATCCTTGCGCACCCATCAACGCAACTTCTTTTATCGAGGAGTCCTATCAAAGAAGTCCCCACTATCATCATTTCCTTCCACCGGACATTTGCGACGCACTTGCGACTTGCGCACTGGAGCGGCCCTTGGTTCAATGTCACAGTTTTCTGGGGTAATCACGACACAGATGACAGCCCAGACGCGAAGAACAAAATACTGATTAGTCTGGATGAGCGTTTCGGGGTTGAGTGGGTGACAGGAGAAGATGAGGGGTTAGCATTTAGGAGTAAGTTTGGGGGCATGGAAGGGCCAGATGCAAATGCCCCAGAAGGTGTTGGTAAAGCGGGTGCGGAAGTCTGGGTTTCCAACGTATAGCAACGATGTACTTTGACCATGGGTTGCACATTCCCCGAAGAATCATGTTCGATGTAAAGTCAGAAATGGTTTCCCAATGTTGCTGAAAGACTAATCGTAAACTCTAATAATAAGTAATATCCCAGTGCGAGCCCTCGTCCTAGAGAAGGGGAGGATATGTAAGCGAAACGGATAACAGTCGCTCGAAATGACCATACGCAATAGATATTTCCGCTTGCAGCTTGCCATTGAGGATATCCATCGCCACGATTTGCAATCTTCGTGAAAGCCGAATGGATGTAGTTGTCCAACGTTGTCGAGTGGCGAACATCAACCTTGTATCCGTTGGCGTGCGAGTAGGTGCCACTGGCGTGTCCGACTTCTGTGCCGCCGGTAATGACGAGGGAAGACGCACCCGACGCGTTCTTGAGCGTTATGACACCGTCAACGGTGCCAGACAGTATTCCCTCATACGACGTGCAAGTGGATATGGTTCTGATATTGACAAGTCAGTATTGATCAATGTAAGTATCATTAGTTGGAAGCTTGTACCTATCCGTGCAGCTTCCTGTGGAGGACGCAGTGATACCATTGGGCTTCAGGCGAGCCTCCGCTTGTGCCTGAGTGAGAGCAGTTCCACTACGCTCCAAAAGCTCCAATGGAGTAGCACGTGAAATGTTCAGAAGGCCAAGGACACAGGCGGTAGACAGAACTAACTGTAGAATATACAGGTTCAGGTCTGTGAGGACGGGCACTTTTGGAATACAGCATACCTTCATGGCGTATGTTAAAACAAAATCAAGCTTAGAGGGCCTTTAAATATAATTATTGTGCAAAAGATCTGCATGTGAATGTCATCTCTATTATCTGTGCTTTGTCGACTACGCCAAGCCTTTCGTCAATGTAATTCAGGCTCGTCCGCATGGCACAGAGACCACAAGGGCAAGTTTGGCATCGGCACACGATATCAGCGCCAAGTGAACAAGTGCTCCTAGAATGCTGAAAGGAGACATAGGGTCATGCTCATGAAGCTGTGAACCTGAGAAAGGGCCACCACGTTCCTCAAGTACGTCGGAAGAACACCAGAACGTTCGAAGGCCGCTTGCACAACTTGACAGATGTACTTAGAACATGTGAGGTCGCAACTACACAGATCTCCGTTAAGCCCCAATGAAGCCGTTAGATTCGTTCGAATTTGTACAGAGTTCATGGCAATCATAACGTTCCACAAAGCGCAAAATTGCGGCGTAGCCGGTCCTTTGCCTCCTATTGTACGACTCGCTTTTCTGCTTTAGCCATTAACCAAGTCTGTTCGATACGGCTAAGTATAACCATCGTGGGTAGGTCCACCTTTTATGGGACTCAGGAAGCGACCGAAGACGAAACGTTGTATTTGAATGAACGTTAATTGAATCCGATGAGACGTATAAGAGGTGGTCAGTGCCAAGACCGAAAAAACACACATGCACGTGATCTAATCTAATCTAATATGTCATTGGTTCGTATGGATCGATTGTATGAGTGATGATAAATATAAACGTTCTGTTGAGGTTGAGTGTGTCGCCAGCACATGCGCACATGACTACACATGCATCTTGCCGCGTCAGTCACGAGCGTCACCTCAGTCGTTGTTGTCATTGAGCACATCGTCTGAGGTGAGGGTTAATCCTTTTTGAGCATATCCATACCTTATACTATGTGTGCTCCGGCCTTGTAATCACACATTTTCAACCCCGTTATTGCACAAATGCTATCTCCATGTCCAGCGAGACCGGCCACTAATTATCTCTATTTTTGTAATTCTCGCACTAATGTACCCTGTGGGCCCGACCTATGCGGCACCCGAAAATATGAAAAGCCACAGCCTCACAAGTGTATACGTCAACTTGAATCCTGCGTCATCATCATATATATATATATGTATGTATGCGTTTGGGCTTTGCTTTTTACCTTACCTGATGCTTTGAGCTCTGCTCTGGTTGCCCACAATCTGAAAGCGTCTTTCGAATCTCTGGGTATCAATGCATCGTTTTATGGGGACCCATCACACGCCAATGCTAGCAGCGCTTGTACATCTTCATTCCGTGTCAAGTGTACGACTTGGTTCTGACGGGCCAATCCAATAGTCAACTTCCGCTTCCCCTTTTATCCTGGGGCCATTACCTTTCCTGAAGCCGCGCAGGAGGTTTCAGGAGTTATCCAGATTTGTTCCGCGCACAATATAATCATAGTCGCCAGAAGTGGAGGTGTTTATAAAATGATTAAGAAAGCGTCAACGGCACAGTTATATTGGTAATGATCTAGGTGGGAGAGATGGAGCACTTATTATTGATCTACGGAACAGTGGGCTCGTAACTCGACCCTACTTATTAGATACGGTGCCTTCTGTATTCAGCTTACATGAATCGAGGCGCCTCTTGGGGGCTGGGTTGCGATTGGAAAGTGCCCCTCGCTCAATCGAGATAATAAGGCAAAAATTCTGACCCCTACCCGATTTGAACGGATGACTTTGTGGAAGTTCCACTGCTGGAATCACACACTCTACCACTGAGCTAAGGGGTCATGTCAAAAGTGATTCCCAAATAATTATATCTTGAGCCTCATAGTTAGAAAACAAACATGATGACTCCTCAAAACTCGGTGAGCTTATTGGCTGCTCGTGCTCGTACTCCTAAGAGACATGATTTTGGGATGACTTTCAGGAATCTCCTGAACTAATGATTTGATAACAGGAATCAGGACCGCAGGAGCATGTTGATATCCGGAATGTGTTTCGTGCAGATAAGGACGTAGTGACCACATGTGTATGCCATTAATATTACTGATCATGAAATAGATTGCAGTAAAACAACTGAGAGTGGATCACAAAGCAGCAGAATCATGAGGCTAGGCTCCAGCTTTCCTTTCAGAAGAAATGAGGGGCAAGTTACAAGTCTGATGTCGGATCAGTAGAGTTAGGGTGGGTTTATGTGATTGTGGGAAGAACATGGTACTGACATAATTGACGGCCGTTCAACCTGAGTAGTAAGTATTGTACTCTCACTACCAAATATTGTTGACGCCCGCTGTCTATTGGACCAACTGACCTTGTTCTATTCTGTTTGTGGTGTCTGCTATAACTACCATATACTGCAGTTCTGAAGGGTCTTCGATTTTTACTATGTTGTGCTTGGTACACACCATCCTGGCAACGTCCTCGTGGCTCCACCTACATTCCGCGATCATCCACATATACCGACGACCCAGGTTTCGCAAATATCTCTTTCTGACATTTACTCTGTTTAAGTGGCGCCTTGTCTTGCCTTCCGTGGGTCATGACGGAAAAACTTAAAAACCAATGGAGGACATCTCGTTTCGTCAAGGTTTCGTCAACCTATTTTTTCCCGGCCTCAACACCCGCGGACTCCGTGATACAATTTTCGTGCAGAAATGTATTCGCAAGAGAAAGACTCGGTTTCCTCTCTCGACTCTCAGCGCCGCCCTTTCATTCATCAGTACGCCTGTCCATCCAAAGACGTCGCATGGGCAACGGCATCCACCGATAGTCTCAGTGATCCTCCGCCGCTTTCGCTGAATTGTCATGGCTGCCGCCTGGCGAAATACCTTCCTGTTCCCGTACGAGAGACCCCTCTCTTTCTGCACGAACCGCCAACATTAACCATGCGATTATTCAAGTTCGGATTTTGTAAGTGACTGCCAGCCATCCTCCACCAACCATTGCCTAAACGGGTTTCAGTATTTCCTCCGCTCTGGCTAATGGGATTTATACTCCCGTTTCTTCGCTGCCACCGCGTTGATTGCCTCATGCCAGCGATCGATGAGGAGGATGGAAAATTCGATGAAGACCGTTTGGAGGAGTTACAAGCGATTGAAGCAAAGTGGGCCATGAGATGCCTGGCTGCATTCTCAATAGGCCTTGCGCTGGCGTTCTCGACAGTAGTTTTTGTTTGGTGGGCGCTACGGAAGGAGCCTATACATTCACATCCAAGTTCAAGTTGAAGGACCTACCCTCTTGTTCCTTTTTTGTGGATTTTTTGTGGATTTTTTGGGTTTTTCTTTTTCACGTGCGAATTGTACAGACAAATAATTTATTTAATCGCTAACTTACCTCTTCATTGCCCGATCTCCTCTCTGGTTACTCTTGCCACTGCCCAACGTCGTTCAAAATTTAAAGGTCGGCATCTCGGCATTCGTAGTGTCATCATCACATGTGCACTGATTATGTTATCTGACTGTTCGCTTGAACAGCATTCTTGTCCTTGACCACCACTTCCATCGGCTGCACCATAGCGCCAGCGATATATCGTCATGACTACCTCTGTTTCTCCCTTTGCGCGGAGCAATGCTTTTGAAGATACACTCATGACTGGCCGTGAACAAACCGTAAGCCATAATTTCCGTTTTCGTACACTGTTGTGCCTTCAACGCGAACAGATTGTTTACAGATTGAAGAAATGTACAGTGTGCCGGAAAGCTTTCTTGAAATTGAAGTGAAGAATCCGCAGACCCATGGTGAGCATAACAAGGGATGGTGATCTAAGATATGACTTTTGATGACAATGCGGTTTCGTAGGGTTTGGGCGGAAGATGTATACTGACTATGAGATTGTCTGCAAGGTGAGTTATCATATCTTGTGACTGCTCCCTTTTTATCGTTAATTTTCTGTCCGTAGACAAACATCCCAGCGTTCAAGCTGCGCCATTCTCTCGTCCGCCGACGTTACTCTGACTTCGAAGCCTTTCGTGATATCCTGGAGCATGAATCCACCCGGGTCAACATTCCACCTCTCCCAGGGAAGGTCTTCACCAATAGATTCTCAGACGAGGTCATTGAGAGCCGGCGTGAGGGGCTTGAGCGATTCCTGAGCATTGTTGCAGGCCATCCTTTACTCCAGGTGTGTCTGTTGTCTCCCAAAATTCTAATCTGAAACTAAAAAGATCCTTAAGACGGGAAGCAAAGTTCTTTGTGCCTTCCTACAAGATCCAGGTTGGGATCGGGCTCAGTGGGTCTGATGCAGAAGCAGTTTGCTCATGCCGGTATATACCGTATTGCCGTTGTACCTATACTCTTTTTACTTCTCCAGTTCTTCCTGTCTATCCCTTTTCTCCATGTTTTTCTTGGCTCCCTCTATGTCCTAATGTACTGTCCCGTGACTCACTATGTAGCTGGATGGCACTTTGTGCTATGCTGATATGACAATTTTCGTTTCTTTTCTTCCATTATGGGACGTTTGTCACGCTTGCACTACTCGATTGACCCGAAAGCTTGCTATCTACTTCTTTAAAATACATTTCCCCCGTTTCGCTAACGTTGTCCGGAATCACTTAATACGGAGCGAGGTTTCCTGCAAACTTATGGCGGTGAACTGTTAGGTGATGAGATATGTCGGATAAATTCGCCCGCCTTCGTAACGCCTAACCAGGTCTCTTAAGGTTTGGGTACCTGGGAACAGATTATATGTTGTCTGAACTGGAAGGGAAATTGCCATGTGCATTGTAGACTTCGACTGCTGGGTATAAAAACCTTCAATAGCGGGCCCACGATTCTGCTGAAACATGAATGTACACTCCGCTCAAGGCCCACGCTCCCTCCTGTGACAATGCACGGTCGAAACAACGACGCCCTCTATGACGCAGGAGGTCATAAGATAAAAGAAAAAGATAGAGTAGAAATAGTAGGTAAAGAAGTTAAAGACGAAAGAAAGAAAACTGAGAACAGAAAAAGAAGTTGTGACAAGGAAAAGGAAATTCGGTAAGTGAGGGGCGCAGTGCAAAGCGAGAAAACCTTCATAAAAGCACACGAATAATATTTTGCAAGAAATGTAGAGGTAAAGGGGAAAGTGACATGTAGATGATGAGTTCGGTTTAGTGGTCGGTCGGTATTGGATAAGTGGGTGGTGTTCCTTTTTCTTCAACGTTCAACGTTTATGCCTCTGCCATCGCTACGTCCTGAATCGGGACGTCTTCCGCCTCGCCTGGTGCGTCCGCCTGTCCAGATGTATCCACTTCACCATCCGCCTCACCAGGCGCATCCGCGTCTGTGGGTGCAGCCATATCCGCTACAGGGGGAAAGATTAGCACGAGATGAGACGCAAGTTGTGAAGAGAGATAAAACTCGCCATCTCCTTGAGCATCAGCCGTCTCAGTCGCAACAGCCTCTGTGCCATTCAAATCGATCCTCGCAGCACCGTCTGTAACTGCCGTCTCACCATTACCATGGCTTGCCCCGCTGCCATTAACCTCTGACGCGCCATTAACCGCCTCCTTCTCCACCTCCTTCTCCGCCGGCTTTTCCGACACCTTAGTAATGGCACTGCCGCCCTCCTTCGCGGCCCCGAGGACGTTCTGCCACTTTTCAACAAGAGTCTGCGCACGTGCTCTGAATCGGAACTCAGCGTCGCGGGGGATCAGGTTGTCCTTGAGTAGGGTGATGTGTCGCATGACTTTGCCGATCTTGGAGAATTGGAGGTAAGCGACGGTCATGGAATCGTATGCCTCTACGGTGGAGAAGAGGGCGTCGAGAGTGGGCATATCCTAGAGGTGGGGGAAATAGGGAAATGAGTATGTGGATAAGGTGGAGAGAAACATATACGGAAATGGTAGAAAGCGGAGAAAAATAACTGAAAGAAACAAAAATGTGAGGCAAATGCGATGAGGTCATCTAACCATCTCCCAACCACCTATTCTCACCCCCAAAACACACCCAAAAGTAACGCATATACACCCATGTATGGGTCCCGGATCTATGTTCCAGTACCTCGAAACCAAGAAAAGATATTCAAGAAAATGCGCTTGTGGGTGTATATATTAGGGTTAGGGTCACAAGATCCAGAAACACCCTGAATGACGCAAAAACAAGCGATTGAGTCAGGCCATTGACGGAGTAGGGAGTTCGGGTAAGGCAGTGATTGAAGAAGTTAAGGAAGGGGAAGAGTGGAATGGGAGTCAGCCCAGGGAAGGCATACAGAGAAATGAAGCTCTGGTCGGAGGAAACACGGAATTATGAGAAAGATACAACCATGAAACCAACGCAGTCTAGTCCTGCATCAGTACACCTAACCGCGGTGATCCTCGCCAAGCCAACAGACAAACGAAATATCGCGCGATTAAGAAATTGTATCGGAGGGACACCAAGATTGAACTTGGCCACCATCATCGTGAAAAGTGCTGCCAGGGCTTGGATAGCAAATTCAAGAAAAGACCCCTACAGCCAAGAAAAAGACATCGCAAGGTCGAAAGAAAACGAACACCACGATCGGAAAGCAACCAAAGGAAAAGGAAACGAAAGAAAAGGCCAATACAAATGAAAATGCAGAGCCTCAAAGGTAGGCAGAACGAAATTTTAACCAAACGAAAGGCCAAAAAAAATACATAAAAGCAATCAAACCGCACTAAAACCTGTGCAAGAGGATAGGAAAGGCAATGAAAGAACGAAAAGAGCAAAAAGTCAAAGAGGTAAGGGGAAAAGCAAACAAGAGAACCACCGCTGAAACAGCCTCTAAAATCGTAAAAGCAGCCACAGCCGCACCACAACCACTCGAAAAAGCGAGCATCAAACGAAAAGGGAGAAACTGAAAACCGAAGCAAAAAACGAAAAAAAGGCTACTCACTGCCTCATCCGGCGTGTTCTTTGCGCTCAAGAAGGCCTTCTGGAGTCTGTGCCGCCATTCGCGGACCCTGAGCGCCTCTTGGTCGTTTTGCATGTGCGCTGTAGGTAGGAAAAGTTGTCAGTTGATGGTTTTCACTTCGAGGGAGGTAGTGTGACAAGTAAAAGGTGAAGAGATGATGCAAAGATGAACGAAGAGATTTGTATAAGTAAAAATGAATAGAAAGGGTAGGTACGGAGGGAGGGAGAAAGGGGCGTCGAAAAAGCAAAAATTGCGAGTAAATGGCCTTTTGGAGGCAACTCAAAAAATAAAACTCGGGAGGAACCTCACCATCTTCACCATCTTCTTCTCTTCGCGCTTTCTTCGCAGGCGGTGGGCTTCCCGCGTCCTTCTTGCTTCCGCTAGGCCCGACCTCCTCGCCCTCCGCATCATCATCTCCCTCCCCCGCTCGCTCATCCTCACTTTCCACCGTCGTCTTGCTCTTTCGGCCCTTCTTCCCCTTCCCCGCCCCTCCCTCCTTCTCCTTCTTCCCCTTCGCTCCAGTACCCTCCTGCTTCTCCCTCTCCCTCTCCTTTGGTGTCTTGCGCGTCTTCGGCTCCAACGACTCCCTCTTCCGCTTCCTGCTCTTCGCAGCGGGCTTCTTCGCCTCGCTGTCGCTCGCAAGCTCATCCACATCGTCCTCCTTGTCCTCCTCTGCGTCATCGCTCGCCTCAGCGGCAGCAGCGATGGCGGAGGCACGCTGGGCTTCCCATGTGGTGGGGTCCAGCGCGGTTTTGTAACCCTTCAAAAGTTCTCCTGATTTCTTGAAGGGCTCGTTGATATACGCTTCGATTTCGACGGTTTGGAGCTTGGAGATATCTTTTGAGACGAGCCAAGCGCTGCAAGGAAGATAAAAAAAGCATGGTCAGGTCATTGAGACTTTGAGAAATGAGAGAGAAAACGCACTAGTCACCGGTCGGGAAAAACTGAACACAGTAAAAGTTGTTGTTCTTCTTGCCTGGGCGTTCAGCCTGTACGCTAGGTGGTACAGATTCGGGGTCTACCACCTAAAAATCCAAGATGCACACAAAGGAATTCATTCATAAGCTTCACTTCGTATTCGTTCAAACCATAGTGCGACTGCACATACCATCCCTGGCCAGGGAGGGAAGCCCCGAACCTTCCCAAGGACTATGTCGCGCTCATTGTAAGACGCGACCTCCTTCGGCGCGGCTTTGGTTCCTTTTTTGCTCATATGGCGCTGATATCCTGGGAGCGGCGGGGGGCTGGGGTGAAGGATAGGGGAGAACGAGAAAGTCGAAGCTGGATGGATAGGACAGCGTCAACAAACAAGTTCGATGGCACGCGGATGCTTAGGACTTCCTTTGCTTGATCGTTCCCACGGAAGTCACGCGCTTGAAGGTCTGTGCGTTTTGATCAGATCGTGATATGTTTGATGGTGACGTTTATGGAGATAAGACAAGAGCCGTCGAGAAACGTAATGGGACATTTTCTTTATGTACTTCACCTTACATATGGTTCCGGATAAACGGAAGAGAAATCAGAGTCAGCGGTGCGATAAAAACATTTAAATCTAAACACCCAAGCAATAATTACATTTAAGATAAGATAAGATTGTTGCCATCACTTCTATAATTAACGCATCGCCTCTCCATCTCGTTCTCGACATCTTCCCGAAATCATGGCAGATGATCTCGACGATATACCCCGCAACACCAACCATCTCTCCACCCTCTCCTTCTCCCACCGCGCCACCTCTCCCGTCTCTCCGACATCTCCTACTAAACGTGACCACACCCTACACCGCCGCCTGACCCTCACCTCCTTCTCGCACCGACGCGGGCCCCTACGAGGGGCACTCACACCAACAGCGGGACTATCTTTTGACATCCGCACACTCCCGAATCCGCCGAAGCGCGTGAGGGATGTGTATGTTGGCACTGACAAGCCGATGAGGACAGCATTCTTGGAGGGTGTGGGCGTGAGGGAGCGAGTGGATGCGATTCGGAGAGCTGTGAGGGTTGTGCTCGATCAACAGGGGCCAGAAGAAGCCAAGGAAGTGGAGATGCACGAGGCTGATGCAGATGCAGATGAGGGGAAGGGGGATGGTGCACGCGACCAGGAGGGAGAGGATCAAGAAGATGGTGACGAATCCGAGGAGGATTCTGATGCCGAGGCTGAGCCACAGACACACGTCAAAGTCGGCATCTGCTGCGAAGTCGGCCGACACCGCTCTGTCGCGTGCGTCGAGGAGTTGTCACGCATGGAATGGCCAGGAGGCTGGGAGATTGAGGTCGTGCACCGCGATTTGACGCGTCCTCGTTCAGAGAGGGATAAGGAGAAGAGAAGTCGGAAGGTTGCGAGGGCCGAGGACAGTGATTGAGTTTGGACGGCGAATGGGTAGGATTTCTCTGCTTCGATGAGTCCATTATTCACCAATTGTACTGTTGTGAGTGTACCAGTAACTATGCCATGTAGGTGTATGTCGTAAGTCCATTCTGTGTTTCAAGCTGTTTTATTTTTGTTTTCGCAGACGAATGATAAAGAGAAAATCAGAAGACTCTGCTCGAGGTAAAATGAATATTGTGATTGAGAATGAGGACTGGTGCTCATAGATACAGTATGTAGCTATGTGCGTTCTATGGAGTGGTTTATGCCTATTCCTCAGGCCCGTCGTGTGCACTACTACGTATGTAGTTTGTTCTTTCAAAGAAATCCCAAAATCTATAGGATCGCACTCTGTTAAACATCCTTTCGTCTTCAACCTTTTCCCAGCTCGGGCACAGTGGCGGATTGGAATCCCTGTCCATTTTGCCCGTCATACAGCCCATAGAGACCATGATTACTTCGTGGCCGTCATAGCATCCGCGCCTTACAACTCAACGATAAATATTTCAATTGAATTTCGACGTATCCTCGTGGAAGCTGACGTACTATTCACTGTCATAGTTCCAAAGCCGTCTCCCTTTTTTGCGCCGCAGGTGCCCAAGCTCCGCTGTCAGAATGAGTCGGGGTACAGGAAACAGACC